>CM055080.1:10551088-10574139 GCA_029204045.2 Tillandsia leiboldiana | reverse complement strand
CACGCCCCGGAACCCGGGCTCGCCAATAGATCCGCCGTGCACACGGGATTTCCCGAGTACACGAAGCGCTGGTAACCTGCTCCGATATAATATGAACAATAAAAGAGCATAATACAGAGCTGAAGTAGAAGAACCACATAGTATCTCATACTGGAACTAAAAATAAACTGTAATATGTACAATAATCTCCCAGCTCACCAAAATAATACAACCAGCCGGCGAAAGCCAGACTCAAAATAAAAGGAGAATATCACAGTCTGAGTGAAGGGTATAACGTCTATCTACAGCTCTCAGTCTCCCATGAGATCTATCTACTCAGCGATCCCCTTACCCTTTATCAGCCGCTGATAGCCTAGCAGCTCCGCAGACGACTCTGCAAATAAAGAAGAAGAAAGAAACAGAAAAGAATAATGGGGGTGAGAACTACCAGATAAACTAGTAGCCTCCCCTAGTGGGCAAAACCTCAACTCTGATGCACCCACTAGGATTACTAGAGGCCAGAAAGGAAAAAGTGGTAAAGCTGTAAGCAGAACTGCTGAATAAAGGGGAAACCACCACTAGCATGCCTCTAAATGCAGTGCCAAAAGGAATGACTGTATGTATGCATCAGTATCTAACATGCCTGCATGAATAAACCCAATCTTATGCCACCAGTAAAACTGGTACTGCCTGCTGCGCCTTGCCTGCCAAATCGGGTATGCTGGCCAATGCATAACACCGATAGGGAATGAGAGTCTCAAGGACTCAAGCCTGCCTGTAACACACTCCGGAGTGGCACTCGAGGGGAGCGACCCACACGAGTAAAGTACCTCAGTAATAAGTATCATAAGTGTCGTAAACAGCAGGACTGGATCATGACTATAATCAAAGTGGGAAAAGACATCCACTAAGAAACCCTGATCTGATGCCATAGTACTCAATAAGTGGGAAAAACCATCAACTAGAGAAAAGCCCGATCCCCTGCTGATGCCAAAAATAGACCAGACTCAACCCCATTCTGATGCAAGGATAAATACCCGGCCGACCGCCTACAGTCCGCGGTCACCGCAACACCCCACAAGTTTATAATCTAACATAACCTTGGCTATACTATCCCAAACCCCTGCTCATACTCGAGCGACAAGCAACCGAAAGCAAAGAGAGTAATAAAACATGTCAAGTCTTAATATGATAGTGTAGCAATAAATAGTGGCCCTACCTGATGTCCGGGCATGCATGCAACTGTCTTTATTTTAAAAGTTGTAAAATAGTGTCAAAGATTTAAAAAGATTGATTTACTGAATAAAAGTCATTTGCATGCGAGATTATAGCCTTTGTCTTAATCACAGTGTCCCAATATAAGTCATCATATCATCTGTGGGGTTATATTAAATTTTAGGAGAGTTCGTCCCAGCGGTTCTCGTCAATTGTCACATTAGTTCGTCCCAATAGTTCTCATCAATTGTCCTGTTAGTTGTCCTGTTAGTTGTCCTGTTAGTTTGTCCCAATGGTTCTATCAATTATCATATTAGTTTGTCCCAATTGTTCTTATCAATTAAATTTTAGGGGAGTTCCAGTAATCCCAGTGAGCTTGTCAAAAATGAGGTAAGCAACAACCGCCCACCTCGAACAGCTCAAATCACCCCCAGAAAGTCTCCTGGCTGTCCATAGTCCCCTAGAACTGCTGTCTGCCGAAAACGGTGCCCTACAGCAACACACATTGCACAGGGTGTAACTATAGTATTCATAAAAATACAGCTTTTGTTGTTTTTCAAATGGCACGAAAAGAGAGGAGTTTTTCACCTCTGTACAGTGCTCAGAAAAATCCAGAAAAATTACGGTTGCGTTCCTCGCGAAGAGTAGATCAAAATTGACTCTTTAAACGTCTCGATCTGATGCTCCTACGCCAAGATAAAAATCGGAGAAGTTGACGCTGTCCAGAAATTTCCACAGCAAAAAGGGGGGTCAAAGAGACCTCGGGAAACATGCCAAAAGTACGAAATAGAGCAAAGTGATCAACACGGAAATCGAAGCCTTACCTCTTAGGAACGCGCTGTCGCGAAAATCGTCCAAAAATTCCTCCTGGTTAGCCCACAGGGAATTTTCGACGGAACTGCGACGGGAAATGGGCCGAAAAAGAAAACCGTCGCAGTGCGCCGCGTCGCAGATAACTCACTATCGGTACCTTCAAAAATTCTAAAATTCTGAGGAGAGAGAGAGGAGAGAGAGAGGAGAGAGAGAGGAAGAATTTTGTATAGGGTACTTTCTCTGGTTCTCTCTCTACAGCACGGAGCCCGAGGTGAGAAATGGTGGGGGTGGGAGGCTCTATTTATAATGGGCCAAGGACCCTCACCAGATCCCGGGCAGAACAGCAAACACCGAGATGGACCATCCAGGACGCGCCACGTGGCGACAAAACAGGAAACAGCCTTGTGCAATGCCACAGAGAATCCGCCACGTGTCCACGTGGTGCACGGGCCCGGTCCCCGCGCCGGGTCTTCCGGAAGATGTCGGCCAATCCGGGTGTGCCACGTGTCACAGTCCCCGTGGACTTCTAGAAGCCGGCCAGCCAATGGGAAGCTGCCACGTGGCAGATGCAGGGTTCGGTGCTCCCGGTGCACGCCAGGCCCATGGACGCGCACCCGAGCCCCCCGCCCGCGCCTGCGCCGCCGCCCTCTGCCGCTGTGCCGCCGCTGCGCCGCTGCCCGCCGCCGTGCGCCGCCGCCCGCCGCAGCTCGCCGGTCGCCGGAACAGTAATTCCGGCGGCCGGAGTTACTGTTCCGGCGTGAACAGTACCGAGGTGCCGAAAAATTAAAGTAAATATACCGTTTCGATCGTTTTCGCGCGCTGAGTCCAAATACGACGTCCATTTCGCCAAATTCTCATCCGAAATTTTGCCGAAAGCTCCCGGAAAATTCCATTTGCTCCGATTTTCGCGCAGAGTCTATATTAAATGTCCAATTTCGATTCTACAAGCTCTGCTTCACCGAATAAGCTCCCTACAGTCACTGTTTAATGTTGCACAGTTCCTGCGGGAGTCCGGATCATCACATCCTCCCCCACTAAAAAGAGTTTCGTCCTCGAAACGAGACTAAACAATAATCCTCAGTCCGATGTCTCGAATAAGTAGGGGTGAGCATCCCTCATCTCCGACTCGAGCTCCCATGTAGCCTCGCGCTCGTCATGATTGCCCCATTGGATCTTCACATAGGGAATGACCCGACTGCGTAATTCTCTCACCTCTCGATCCAGAACTCGCAGTGGGCGCTCTTCATACCTCAAATCCTCGCTGATCTCAAGCGGTGTGAAGTCGATGACGTGTGATGGGTCGAAGATATACTTTCTTAAAGTAGAAACATGAAATACATCATGGACATCAGCAAGCCTTGGAGGAAGTGCGAGTCGGTAGGCAACTGGCCCGATACGCCCCAATACCTCAAAGGGTCCAATGTATCGGGGGCTAAGCTTTCCACGAATGCCGAATCTCCTGATTCCTTTGGACGGCGAGACTTTCAGGAATACATGATCTCCAGCTTGAAATTCTAGGTCTCGTCGCCGAACATCGGCATAACTCCTCTGTCGGCTTTGGGCGGTCTGAAGATGCCTTCGAATCACTCGGACTTTCTCCTCTGCTTCTATCAATACATCTGGTCCCAAGGTCCGCCTTTCACCCACGTCACTCCAATAAAGCGGTGATCGACACTTGCGTCCATACAACGCTTCAAACGGAGCCATCTGAATGCTCGCTTGAAAGCTATTGTTGTACGCGAACTCAGCCAAGGATAAGTGTCGAATCCACCCTCCGCCGAAATCCAAGACACAAGCCCTCAGCATGTCCTCCAGGATTTGTATAGTCCGCTCTGACTGCCCATCAGTCTGCGGATGAAAGGCTGTACTGAACCTGAGTTCAGTTCCCAAGGCTGTTTGCAAACTCTTCCAGAAACGCGAAACAAACCTCGGGTCTCTATCTGATACAATGGAGGCTGGTACTCCATGTAATCTAACTATCTCATCTAGATATAGCTGGGCTAGTCGCTCAAGTGGCCACGTAGTCTGCATGGGCAGAAAGTGTGCCGACTTGGTAAGTCTATCTACAACTACCCAGATAGCGTCTGCTCCTCCCTGTGCCCTTGGCAATCCGACCACGAAATCCATCGTAATGTGGTCCCATTTCCACTCGGGAATTGGGAGACTTTGTAACTTGCCAGCTGGCACTCGATGCTCAGCTTTCACCTGCTGACAAGTTAAACACTGAGCCACAAATCTCCCAATATCCCTCTTCATGCCTTTCCACCAGAAGTGTGCCTTGAGGTCCTTATACATCTTAGTCCCACCAGGATGTAGGGTATAAGGTGTATAATGGGCCTCTCGCAATATCTGTTCTCTAATCTCCACATCTATTGGCACACATGCTCGGTTCCTGTACCTCAGTACTCCCGAGGCATCTACCGTAAAGTTCCCAGACTGATCACTCGGAATCTGATCTCTAATCCTGGTCAAGTGGGGGTCCTCACTCTGTTTCTCCCTGATCCTGTCCAGCAGAGTGGGCTGCAAGACTAAAGATGTCAGTCTAGCAGTGACCCCAGGTGACACAACCGCTATCTCGAGTCGTCTCATCTCCTCTAATAGCGGCGCTTGGTCTGTGATCAACATAGACAAACTTTGCATCGCTCTCCTACTCAAGGCGTCAGCGACCACATTAGCCTTGCCTGGGTGGTAGAGAATATCTACATCATAATCCTTTAATAGCTCTAACCACCTACGTTGCCTCAAATTCAGCTCCTTTTGCGTGAACAGATACTTTAGGCTCTTGTGGTCGGTGTAGATTTCACAGTGCTCCCCATACAGATAATGGCGCCAGAGCTTTAGCGCAAACACTACAGCTGCAAGCTCCAAGTCATGGGTAGGGTAATTTTTCTCATATTCCTTGAGTTGTCTAGATGCATATGCAATTACCCTCCCTTCCTGCATCAACACACAACCGAGTCCACTGTGTGATGCGTCGCTGTAGATCACATATCCCTTTCCCATAACAGGAAGGGAAAGGATAGGAGCGGTCATCAGTCTATTCTTCAGCTCCTCAAAGCTCCTTTGACAGTCTTCACTCCAGATAAACTTCACTCCCTTACGCGTCAAGCGAGTGAGGGGTGTGGAGAGCTTCGCAAAGCCTTCCACAAACCGACGGTAATACCCAGCTAAACCCATAAAGCTACGTACCTCAGAAACCGTCGTCGGTCGAGGCCAATCACGGACTGCCTCAATCTTCGCTGGGTCCACTGCCACACCCGCGGCAGAAATCACATGGCCCAAGAAGACTACCTTCCGAAGCCAAAACTCGCACTTTGCCAGTTTGGCAAACAACTTCTTCTCTCGTAGAAGTTGCAGCACAATCCTTAAGTGCTCCTCATGCTCGGTATCACTTCGGGAGTAGACCAAGATATCATCAATAAACACTACCACGAACCGGTCTAAGTAAGGTCGGAAGATCCGGTTAATTAAATCCATGAATGCGGCAGGGGCATTAGTTAGCCCAAAAGGCATAACTGTGAATTCATAATGCCCATACCGTGATCTAAATGCCGTTTTCGGAATATCCTCGGCCTTCACCTTTAACTGGTGGTAACCGGACTGCAAATCTATTTTAGAGAAGACACAAGACCCTTGCAGCTGATCAAAAAGATCATCGATGCGCGGCAAAGGGTACTTGTTCTTGATGGTCACTTTATTTAATTCCCTATAGTCCACACACAATCGAAGTGACCCATCCTTCTTTTTCACGAATAGCACCGGCGCTCCCCAAGGCGACACACTCGGCCTAATAAAGCCCTTGTCCATCAAATCCTGGAGTTGCGCTTTAAGCTCTCGTAGCTCAGCCGGTGCCATCCGGTAAGGAGCCTTTGAGATTGGCGCAGTTCCCGGAACTACGTCAATCACAAACTCAATCTCCCTATCTAGCGGCATGCTTGTCAGCTCAGGTGGAAAAACATCCGGGAACTCACGGGCAATAGGGATATCCCCGAGTCCCGGCGCCGCCGTAGGCCCTTCAACAACACTAGCCAAAAAGGCTACACATCCTCGATGGATCATCTGCCTCGCTCGGGAAGTCGAAACCATAGAGGCAAAGAAAGCACTCTGACATCCCCGGTATACCAACATTTCCTGGTCTGGCTCTCTAAAAGTGACGGTCCTCGCGGCACAATCAATGGTCGCAAAATACCGAGCCAGCCAGTCCATCCCGAGGACCACATCGAAGTCCTTCAATTGTCTCAGAACCAACAGGTCTGCTGGCATAATCCAGGACTCGATTTGCATCGGGCAGGACCAACAACACTCCTCTACGTGCAAGGTGTGATCGGGAATCTGAACCTCTCGTGCACGTGGTAGAAGTCCTACCTTTAACCCATGTAATGATGCAAATGATCTACTGATAAAAGAATGCGATGCTCCAGTATCAAATAATGTACGAGTCCTAATGCCAGAAAGTAAGGTGATACCTGCCACCACGTGATCTGCTGCCGAAGAGTCCTCTACCTGCGCAGCATACACTCGCCCACTCTGGGCTGGAGGGCGATACTCCGTGGGATAGAAAGAAGATGGCCTGCTTGCTGGAGCATGTGGCCGCTGAGCCGTCGACCGTTGCTGTGATGAAGATGGAGCCGATGCTGAAGAAGGGGCTGTCGACGGCGCATAAGGGCAAGTAGCTCGGACGTGGCCAGACTGTCCACATCTATAGCAGCGACCCCACCGCTGGTCGCAGGTGTTGGAAAAGTGCTGACCTCCACAGAAAATACAATTGCTGGGGGCCCGTGGTTGTCGTGACTGCTGTTGTCGCTGAGGCTGTCGCTGCGACCCATGCTGCGACGGCTGGGACCTCTGTTGCTGCTGCTGCCGCTGCTGGGGCCTCTGGGGTCCACCAGGCCCTCGCCGCTCCGACCGTCCTTGGCCGGAAAACTGAGGCGGTGGCGGTCGGGGCGGCCTCCAGGAACTGGCCTGTCTCCCGTCGTCCTGCGCTGGTCGCTTTCTGTCTGCGCCTTGAGCGACCAGGCCCCCACGTCTGGCGACGACGTGGTCTCCTCTCTCAACCCACTGGGCATGCTCTGCTGCCTCCTCCAAGGTTTGTAGTCTCTGGGCATGCACCAGAGTATAGATCTCTGGGCGCAGGCCCGACTCAAAGAGCTCCACCTGGTGCGGTCCGTCCCTGGCGACGTAAGGTACGCAGTTGAGTAACCGCGTGAACTCCTGAAAGTAGTCCAATGCTGTCCGGTCGCCTTGCTGAAGATTCTTCAAATCATCTTCCAGCTTTTTCTTCATACTCGTGGAAAAGTACGTATCCAGAATCATCTTCTTGAACTCTGACCAGGGTAGCTGTCGAGTGATCTGGAACTCCAGAGGCTCTACCCGACGCCACCATGCATCAGCGTCCCCGTCTAAGCAGTGTACAGCCATATGTACCCTGTACTTCTGGTCAATGAAGAAGTCCCGGAATAACTTCTCCATTGACGAAAGCCAAGTCCCGATCTCCCACGGCTGGGTATTCCGCCCTGAAAACCTGGGCGGTCCCCGCTTACAGAACTGAGTAAGTTTGTCAGCAATCTCCTGCTCCTCCGCAGGAGTCAATGGCCGGATTGCTCCCTGAGCAACAGGGGATGCCGTGGTCACCGGTCCAACTGGGGAAGCCACAGCAGGGGAGGGTGGTACGGGAGAACTCTCAGGGGGTGCAACAACAGGCTGCGCCCTCTGTTCTAACATCTGCGTCAGCCGACCCATGGCCTCCTCCTGACGCTGCATGGCCTCTGCCATCTGGGCCGTCTGAGCCTGAAGCTCCTGCACCTCACTCTGCTGGCCCTGCTCGGACTCCTCCGGCTCGGGCTCAGGGGATTCAGGCTGAGAACGCGTCAACATTCTACGTCGCGGAGGCATCCTATCACAAGAAACCACACTCAGTATCATATCCCCACACGACCCAATCTAGCGAAAGTCAAAGACATCCCCATATTTCGGTGACTTTATGTTGTCTGCAGCCAACATAACGGTTCACCAGAAATTAGGCATGTCGATCCCTCTTCTCTCACTGGAAGAGTCAAACAATAAATCAACGACTTTCGCAAATATCACGTCTCTCGTACCCTATTATCCTAGGGTCTACCAAAAGCCTAGGGTTTCCTAAGTCCCAACTGACCAATCCCTAAGCTCTGATACCAACTTAATCTGTCACGCCCCGGAACCCGGGCTCGCCAACAGATCCGCCGTGCACACGGGATTTCCCGAGTACACGAAGCGCTGGTAACCTGCTCCGATATAATATGAACAATAAAAGAGCATAATACAGAGCTGAAGTAGAAGAACCACATAGTATCTCATACTGGAACTAAAAATAAACTGTAATATGTACAATAATCTCCCAGCTCACCAAAATAATACAACCAGCCGGCGAAAGCCAGACTCAAAATAAAAGGAGAATATCACAGTCTGAGTGAAGGGTACAACGTCTATCTACAGCTCTCAGTCTCCCAGGAGATCTATCTACTCAGCGATCCCCTTACCTTTATCAGCCGCTGATAGCCTAGCAGCTCCCGCAGACGACTCTGCAAAATAAAGAAGAAGAAAGAAACAGAAAAGAATAATGGGGGTGAGAACTACCAGATAAACTAGTAGCCTCCCCTAGTGGGCAAAACCTCAACTCTGATGCACCCACTAGGATTACTAGAGGCCAGAAAGGAAAAAGTAGTAAAGCTGTAAGCAGAACTGCTGAATAAAGGGGAAACCACCACTAGCATGCCTCTAAATGCAGTGCCAAAAGGAATGACTGTATGTATGCATCAGTATCTAACATGCCTGCCTGAATAAACCCAATCTTATGCCACCAGTAAAACTGGTACTGCCTGCTGCGCCTTGCCTGCCAAATCGGGTATGCTGGCCAATGCATAACACCGATAGGGAATGAGAGTCTCAAGGACTCAAGCCTGCCTGTAACACACTCCGGAGTGGCACTCGAGGGGAGCGACCCACACGAGTAAAAGTATCTCAGTAATAAGTATCATAAGTGTCGTAAACAGCAGGACTGGATCATGACTATGATCAAAGTGGGAAAAGCCATCCACTAAGAAACCCTGATCTGATGCCATAGTACTCAATAAGTGGGAAAAACCATCCACTAGAGAAAAGCCCGATCCCCTGCTGATGCCAAAAATAGACCAGACTCAACCCCATTCTGATGCAAGGATAAATACCCGGCCGACCGCCTACAGTCCGCGGTCACCGCAACACCCCACAAGTTTATAATCTAACATAACCTTGGCTATACTATCCCAAACCCCTGCTCATACTCGAGCGACAAGCAACTGAAAGCAAAAGAGAGTAATAAAACATGTCAAGTCTTAATATGATAGTGTAGCAATAAATAGTGGCCCTACCTGATGTCCGGGCATGCATGCAACTGTCTTTATTTTAAAAGTTGTAAAATAGTGTCAAAGATTTAAAAAGATTGATTTACTGAATAAAAGTCATTTGCATGCGAGATTATAGCCTTTGTCTTAATCACAGTGTCCCAATATAAGTCATCATATCATCTGTGGGTTATATTAAATTTTAGGAGAGTTCGTCCCAGCGGTTCTCGTCAATTGTCACATTAGTTCGTCCCAATAGTTCTCATCAATTGTCCTGTTAGTTGTCCTGTTAGTTGTCCTGTTAGTTTGTCCCAATGGTTCTATCAATTATCATATTAGTTTGTCCCAATTGTTCTTATCAATTAAATTTTAGGGGAGTTCCAGTAATCCCAGTGAGCTTGTCAAAAATGAGGTAAGCAACAACCGCCCACCTCGAACAGCTCAAATCACCCCCAGAAAGTCTCCTGGCTGTCCACAGTCCCCTAGAACTGCTGTATGCCGAAAACGGTGCCCTACAGCAACACACATTGCACAGGGTGTAACTATAGTATTCATAAAAATACAGCTTTTGTTGTTTTTCAAATGACACGAAAAGAGAGGAGTTTTTCACCTCTGTACAGTGCTCAGAAAAATCCAGAAAAATTACGGTTGCGTTCCTCGCGAAGAGTAGATCAAAATTGACTCTTTAAACGTCTCGATCTGATGCTCCTACGCCAAGATAAAAATCGGAGAAGTTGACGCTGTCCAGAAATTTCCACAGCAAAAAGGGGGGTCAAAGAGACCTCGGGAAACATGCCAAAAGTACGAAATGGAGCAAAGTGATCAACACGGAAATCGAAGCCTTACCTCTTAGGAACGCGCTGTCGTGAAAATCGTCCAAAAATTCCTCCTGGTTAGCCCACAGGGAATTTTCGACGGAACTGCGACGGGAAATGGGCCGAAAAAGAAAACCGTCGCAGTGCGCCGCGTCGCAGATAACTCACTATCGGTACCTTCAAAAATTCTAAAATTCTGAGGAGAGAGAGAGGAGAGAGAGAGGAAGAATTTTTGTATAGGGCACTTTCTCTGGTTCTCTCTCTACAGCACGGAGCCCGAGGTGAGAAATGGTGGGGGTGGGAGGCTCTATTTATAATGGGCCAAGGACCCTCACCAGATCCCGGGCAGAACAGCAAACACCGAGATGGACCATCCAGGACGCGCCACGTGGCGACAAAACAAGAAACAGCCTTGTGCAATGCCACAGAGAATCCGCCACGTGTCCACGTGGTGCACGGGCCCGGTCCCCGCGCCGGGTCTTCCGGAAGATGTCGGCCAATCCGGGTGTGCCACGTGTCACAGTCCCCGTGGACTTCTAGAAGCCGGCCAGCCAATGGGAAGCTGCCACGTGGCAGATGCAGGGTTCGGTGCTCCCGGTGCACGCCCGGCCCATGGACCGCGCACCCGAGCCCCCCGCCCGCGCCTGCGCCGCCGCCCTCTGCCGCTGTGCCGCCGCTGCCCGCCGCCGTGCGCCGCCGCCCGCCGCCGCTCGCCGGTCGCCGGAACAGTAATTCCGGCGGCCGGAGTTACTGTTCCGGCGTGAACAGTACCGAGGTGCCGAAAAATTAAAGTAAATATACCGTTTCGATCGTTTTTGCGCGCTGAGTCCAAATACGACGTCCATTTCGCCAAATTCTCATCCGAAATTTTGCCGAAAGCTCCCGGAAAATTCCATTTGCTCCGATTTTCGCGCAGAGTCTATATTAAATGTCCAATTTCGATTCTACAAGCTCTGCTTCACCGAATAAGCTCCCTACAGTCACTGTTTAATGTTGCACAGTTCCTGCGGGAGTCCGGATCATCACAATACCTGTCTAGAATTTTGAATGGTAAGGGTCAAACTTTTTCAGAAATATTATATAGAATAACATATGAAGCTTTCTTAAAAAGTCGGGAGTCAAAGAGTTGGTGATTGTGAAGAAATATTATATAGAATAACCTATTGACGAAGATGACCGGCGGCTGCGGCGGCGTCGGCGGCGTTGGCGGCGGCGTTGGCGGCGGCGTCGGCGGCGGCGTCTGCTGCACGGGAGCGAGAGAGAGAGAGAGAGAGAGAGAGAGAGATAGAGAGAGAGATCGAAATAGGTTGGAGGAAGAAGGGTCGGTCGGGCGGGGATTTAGGGCAAATGAAACACGCAGGCTGAGCCTGCGTGTTCTAAACACGCAGGCTGAGTCTGCGTATTCTAAACACGCAGGTAGAGCCTGCGTGTTTCACTACAGCACACCGGGCGCACCCGCGGCTGTGGCTCGCTGACGTGGCGGACCCGGCTGACGTGGCATCTGACGTGGCAGAAAGAGGGTCATTTTTGCAAATTTAAATTTTGCAGGGCCATTTTTAAAATTTTAAATTTTTATAGGGTCATTTTCAAAAAAAGCCCCATATCTAACCAAGTGCTCGCCTATTAATAAATCAACAAATAAATGTCCCACTTTAGACGGCTACGATTCAAGGAGCATGAAACGAAAGGCTCGGATCTCGTAAATGATGGGCCCACAATAACCGTTTTCACGAAGGGAAACGCCCCGCTGTTTGGTCCGTACGTACGTACCACCTTCCTCCGCTCGCTCTCTCGCTCTCTCCCGCACGTGCGCACGCCCCACGCGCGCCCACACGCGCTCTCTCCTCTAAACCCTCCCTTTATAATCGCTCCCTCCTCTTTTCTCTTTTCTCTAGCGCGTAAATCCATTCCTCTCTCTCTCTCTCTCTCTCTCTCTCTCTCTCTCTCTCTCTCCTTTGGTTAACAAACGAACACGGAGCCATGGCGAATTTACTAGGGTTTTGCCTCGGACTAGTTCTCCCTTTCTCTTGCTCAATGCCGTGCTCGTTTAGGTGAGAATCGATACTCTCGTTTTTGGTTTCTTACTTGTTCGCAGAGGAAGGAGTCGGTGGTCGCGAGTGGCCCCTGAACTGGACGGGAGACTCAATTTGGACTACCGGCGCAGTGCCTCCCAGCTCCTGCTCGACTCATTTGCAACAGTAAGAGATCCTCAATTCGATTTAAGGTTCTTGTGGATGGAGATTATAAACACGATTTTGAGATTCTAGAGCACTTTGTTTTTCATATGCATATCTATGTTACTGGGAATACAAGGCGGATTCGAGAAAATTAGTATTTAGAGGCACTTGTTTGTGTCGTTAAGGGCCTCTTTGGATGCTTAAGTAGAGCACTCGAAAAGTGTTAGAGAGACTAGCTTTGTATCTTCAAGTTTACTTTCAGTTTTTAATGTACTTTCCTGCAATATTTATGCACATATTTTTTGAGAGAGAAAACTTCCCTAGCTACAATATTGTAATGAACATTCCCTTGTTATTTACACCTCTTAAGCTTGCCGGAATTTAATTCTAAATCGTGTTGGCATCAGAGCATATTGCTATGTGAAAACAGATTCAACCTTATGTTTTGGTGCGACACTCTAATAGTCCTATATCAAATGGGAACTGCGTTGTGTGATTGGGTGTATAAAAAATTATGGACATTAGTAATAATAACTGGACTTAAGTATTTTGGGCGGGTGGTTCGGACCCAACGAATTATTATTACTAACGAATACTAAACTGTGTATATTTATTGCTAGTATGAATGTATACCATATCATGGACAAATCTTTCCTACTTTCCAACACAGTAAAAGGTTCGCCGATCTGATTTTCTTTAGAGAGAAATTGGACAATTGCTAATAGGTGTTCGAGCTAGAAGTTGGCTCTAGGCTGAGCTGCTTGTCCAAAACAATCACCCAAACGCAAAGTAATGACTGTTTTACTAATCCCTACTCCGGATTGCACCAAACGGGCCTCAATTGACCTCATTTCAACCAGACTTGCCTTAATCCAGCTTTTCCATATATCCTATTGCCAAGTTGTTAGCTTTGTTTTATTTCCTTCTGCTGAAAGGGACACAAGTCGAAGAGAAGCACCTTCCCTGACGTGACCTTTAAGATCATAGATTTTCCAACACAATTTAAAAGAACAATAGGAACACACAAAATAATTAATTATAAATTTCTTATAAACAGAGAGGGTTACGTTTACAACATAAGGACTGGAAGAAGGGTGAAAGAAGATGTAGCCATGAAAGAACAAAAATTCCGATGACATTCGGTAGGTAGAAAGATGTGAAGAAGATGAATTTGGAAGCATTTCTTGAATAAATGGGAGTTAGAAAGAGATCACCAATAGATTGGTTGGGTTTTAATACCATGCAAATAGAGAAAAACAAACAAGCAAGGGATAAATTATATTTTAACAATTTCAACCAGTAGTGCATTTTGCATTATACAATTATAAAGTACAGTTACTTTAAGTGTTCATGATGATAATTTTTTTTAGTAGCTTTTTTTTAAAAAAAAACAATTATTGTTGTATATTATATTTTTGTATTGGATGATTATCTGAAAGCTTTTTTTTTTTCTTTATTTTTTGTGTTGAGAAGGTTAAACTTTTTGAGCACCGGACGGGCACTCCAGAAATATGTGCAAGTCAGAACCTTAATGGGTTAGTGCCATCCTCTATATTCATTTTTTACTAGGTAGTGTTTCACTCAGGATTATGGTGGGGATACTATCATGCATACTTATTATTCTACCAAATGTCATCTAGTTAAGAGCTATTCTCTCTTGGACTTGAGTGGGAAAGAAGCACTTATATCCTGGAAATAGCAATTCCATTGGATTGGTGGAATTGCAATATCCCTATAACTAGGACTTCATCCAACTTATTCCCTTCTATGATATCATGCCAAACATACTGGAGATGGTACCTTAGTAAAGTTATGGGGATTTTTTTTTTTACCGCCTCTGAAAGAATATCCCTCAAGCCAAACATCAACCTAAAATTACATACTCCTAATGTCATGAGAGGAAGTACTCACCGTCTTTACTTTTGTTCAGCTCGAAAGGAATTTTAGCATTGGATTTCGATTCTACGGTAAATTTTGATATAATTTGCTCATTTAATTTGCTTCAAGTAATTTTGTACTTAATTTTCTGATGGATTATGCTATTACTTCAGGGTTCTAATGTTGTAACTGTTACTCGTGGTGGGTGTTTATCAGTTTATGACTTTAATACCCTCTACTGCTCCTCATATGGTCCAACATCTGGCAAGTTCCCTTACCACATACATGATGGATGCCTTTTTATCCTGTAATCTCTTTACTATGGTATACACTATATAGATCAATGTGTAATTCTCTCTCCCAAATAGTAGGTTGCTCTCTTTAGCTGAGTTTTGTGAAGTTTTAGCCGGCATAGTGTTCGGTTGGTTTTAAAGAGGTTTGAAAATATGTTTTGCATCAAAAAGAGTTTCCCAAGCATCTAATTTCATATAATACATTATATATGTTTTGCATTTTTACTATAGAAAATGCAAATATGAAACTAAAAATACCACACCTTTCCCCTCTTTCTCTTACCACTCTCTTCATTCCTTTTCTTCTAAACTATTTTGATCGTCGCCTAATCAAACAATAATTAACACAGATTTTCTTTTCCATTAAAGACATCTGTTTCTTGGCATTTGTTTACAACAACAGTTTTACCTAAAACTAAACATCAATGAACATTTTGTTTTAACTATATTTGATGCTAATTTTCCTCATGATGAGTTACTTTGTGTTGCTTTTCTATTTTCCATTTGGCAGGAGTTCTAGCTGAGCCACGATTACATATCAGCGAACCTTCAGTGCAGTTTCTTTCAGTCCGTTGGAGTCCACTTAATCGAGATGAGGTAGAAATGCGACAATATATTCACTTTTTTAAAATTTGTTAACTAGCTAGTTGCCACCGAGTAAAGGGCTTGTTGCTATAAATTCCGACTTATGTTCTTTGAAGACATTATATATTGGTTATTTAAGGCTAAAAATGTTGTTTTATATTTGGTGATTTGATTGTTTTCTCTTAGCCTAATGCCATGACACAATGCTGTCTCAATGACGAATTGGCTCAACCTTGTGCAGTAGAATATATGTATGCAAGGCCTATATGGAGAATATATGTATGCAAGGCCCAACATCACTTTTTTCTTGATTGATACTGCTTAAAATTTTTATTTATTTATTTATTTTTTTGCGATTTGAGTGATTTAGTCATTGTATGTGAAAATTTTATTAAATTAAACAATGACTCTATCAAATTCAATGGTTTTAATTACTTTTGATGAAATTACAACAATTAATAAATTTGATAAACTTTTCAATAAAACCAAGTATGGTAACTCAAATAAAATAAAACATGATATTTTATCTACTAGTTTAAGTAGAAATATAGTTTGACATCGATGCTAACTTTGATTCTTACAAGATGTGTTAACACAATATTTTCAATTTTTGCAGGTTGCTTGCACAAAGCATAAATATTACGAAGTTTTTCTTTATGATGTCTACAATGGCGCGCCTATACCTACTACGGTAAGCACCGTTGTTCCTTGAAAAATGTAATTTTTTTAAATTTTTTTAAGAAACACCATCAATTTCAAATAAGGGAGACCGCCATCAACTCAATCTATCCATTCAAAAAATGAACAATACTCAGGGCCAGCCCAACACCAACAGCATACAATCCAGTGTATTAGAACATGAAAACCAACAACTCCTACATGCTCTTTTCTTGTTTAAGGCATAACAGCATACAAATTTTTTGCAAAGGCATAACAGTCTTAACAGTGGAAAATTAATGGTCAACTCACAGTAATCAATCTGCAATAAAATGTTTTCATCTTTTGGAACTTTAGAAGGGTATATTTGATAATTAACAGTTTGTAGGAAAAATTTTATAATTTTAAAAATATGTTGGAATAATTGTGAAACTTTTAGCTTTAGCACTATAACTAATTATTGTAGAACATATTTCTGTTTTATGGAATGGCTTGCTTAAAACAAAACTTCACTTCCTTCCTTTTATTATGTTACCTTTTGGACCAAGCATACTGTTATGAATAGAAAAGACAAGTTCTAGTTTATTTGTTTTGATCAATCTATATATGTTTTAATTCTAAGGGGCCATTTGGTTCAAGGTTTGTAATATTCCGATAATCCTCGGTATTTTTTATTGAAAATATTTAAATCATTGCCATTCAAGTATTCAACTCAAGTTGGGTAGTTACAAAAGATGTTATGCAGTAGTGAAATCATTATAGATTCCTAAGCGATAGGAATACTGGATTAACACGGGGTATGAGGTATTCTTATTTTCATGCTTGATAGGAATCATTAGTAGTCCATCAATATGGATATACTAGTTCTTAATAACCTCTCAACCTAAGTGGCTTGATAAGTTAGTAACAAGCTTACCATTCCAAATATAAAATATACGACATTTTCGGAATATTACAAAACTTGAGCCAGCCCATTAGTGTACAGTGCTTCCAAGAGTGTATTTGTATTTTTAATTTTTAATAAATATAAATATGTTGTTACATGATTTAAGCTAGATAATTTGTTTGCATTTGTTTACATGGAATTACCACTAATGCAGGTGTTAAGAACAGAATTTGATGAAAGTGGCCATGAATTTGGCTTTAATGATATTTCTTTTGCTTCGAATGGTGAGTCAAGGTTGGTACCATTTTCACTTTATCACAGCCGAGAAATGGGTTATTGCAATTTTTTCTTTGCCCGAAAATTTGTTGCTCAATAGCAAAAATCATTATTCTAATGTAGGGCAGAGATTAAACTATCTATTGGCACATAATATGCCCATCATGTCAACGGAATACAACCAAGTCATGTCGTGTCAGTGTGCCATCAGTACAGCTCGGCATAGTAGGATGCCCCATGCCAACGTCGACATAGTCATCAATGCTAGCGACATGTACGTTGCAAATTGGCACGGAATGGCGCTATTGTATTTTATAAGTTTTTGTCTAGAAAATAGCCTTCTAGAGTGTTTCTATGTCTATGATGCCTTTAAAAATGGCCTAATTGTTTTTCAAAATTTAGTTAGAATAAAACCATAGACATTTTTTAACTGAAGACTATTGTTTTAATAACTCAAGTATATTCACGAAGACCAATTGAAGTTGTAATTGAATAAAAATTCATTGGAAGACACTACCATGAATAATTTTCCAAAATAGAAATGATAAAAAAAGGATATTGGGAGAAATCTTAGAGTTTGCATTATAGCATTGCAGCTAAAGTATCAACACTACAATACTTGTAGCTAAAGTAATGGATGCAATTATTTTATCCTAAGTTAACTACCATGATGGCGATCATGGCATCGTCATCGTCCTCATCATCTATTTCTATAGTCAACATCAAAACGCTAGTCCCGGTCAAACTTACAACTACAACCTATCTAGTGTGGAAACAAATATTTCTTAATTAGAAAGATTTGGCATGGCATCTCATGTAGATGGAACATGAGACATTCAACCTAAAATTGTGGAGTCAAAAAGAAAATCAATGGTACCTAATTTGGCGTATGCGATATGGAAAAGGGAGGATACGACACTCATGTCGTGGATCTATGCTACAATCTCTCTCAGCATACTTCAAATGATGATTTCAAGTTTACTTAAGACAGTCCAAGATGATTGGACAGTCATTGCACCCTCGGCAAAACAGCATCCACAGTTTTTTTGCTTAAGGCGAAGTTGAGTATATCAAGAAAGGAACAATAAGTATGTTCGAATAATGCAAAATGTCTAGTCAATCGGCGATGCCCTACTAGCTATTGGAGAAAGTAGATCTACTCACAATCAGGTGATGACAATCCTTTTGGGCCTGCTTGAGGAATATGGAGGATTTGTGAGTCCTTTGAATGCTTACAGAACAAACCATCTTTTGAGCAGCTTCTGCCTCTTCTAACGCAAAAAGAGATGGAGATACAATGCAGTTTTGGTTTCTCTTTTCACTTCCTGATACTTCTTTTACACAATCTAGAGTTTTTTACGCCAGCCGCAGCTCAATTCTATATTTCCATTCTCCGAGGTATTTGATATCCTTGAATATATATTTTTTAATTTGTTCAACAGGTTGTTTGCAGCCAGCACTGATGGGTCGATTTTTATGTGGGATTTGAGGATAAACAATATTCGACCTCTGCAGCTTGTTGCTCCAGAAAGAGATGAACTTTATAGTATTGAGTTGGACAACGAAAATAAGGTACTTAATGCTCTCGTGCTTTACATATTGATTTTGCTCAAATTTATTTCTATAAAACTATATCTTACTATGTCATTCTAGTGTTTTGAACTTTTGAATTTTTTGATATACTAGTTACCATTATAATTTTGAACAGAGAAGATGAACATATTTTCATACAAAATGCACAAATTCTCACCACATGATCTTTATTCTTCGTTCCACAAATTCTTATTAAAATGCACAAATTAGGTTGCAACATAAGTTTCTATGATTCTATCACAGTGTCAGCATTCACTCAATTTGCCCTTGGTTTTGAAAATGAAACTTGTCAATTCTATGATGTTCATCCTTTCCATAACTCATTATTGCTACGAGAGTCCTAACATCCTACTTCCTCGCCACTCACAGTCGTTTCAGCCAATGTTGTACAAATTTTATACTAAACTATACAAATTCTTGTTTTAGGATGTACAAATTTTCGCATAAGTTGTATAAATGCTAATACAGTAAGCTCTTTATCTCCCACTCGTCCTTCCTACACCGGTATTCTCACATTAGAGAAGAAGAAGATATAGGGAAGGGACCATGCCTTTCTCATTACTATAACTTATATTCGACTTCCACCTCGCTAGAGAAAAAAAAAAAGAAAAGGAGGAGACTGTCTCCTCACAATCATTTCATGCATGTCGTCATTATCATTTGCTAGAGTAGTTGAAGAAGTAAAAAGGTCGATCTCCTTGTAACTACTCTCAATACGCCTCTCATCAAAGAAGAAGTAAAAAAGAGAGTCGTGCTTGTCAGATCGTTGGCGCTAATCATTAATTCCAAAAGCTCAAACGGTTAGAAATATGCAACCAATTAACTTAAAGCGTATAGACAAAATGCCCACAGGTCTCGATTGTGACTTGGCTCAGCCATTCTCACGCTACTTCGAACATGACTCGGCCCAACCTGACTTCATGCTATTTCGAACGTGACTCAGCCCAACCTGACCTCTCGCTATTTTGAGTGAGTCGGGCCAACCTGACCTCCCGCCACAAGGTAGGATGATGGTCCTTTTTAAGCCAACGGTACCCTGTACCTTAAAGCCTCTCTTCACATGCCATTACTGCTTATTTGAGGGAAAGAAATAGAAATAAAAAAAAAACATAAATGTGGAAAAAGGGTGGAGCGAAAAGCAGAAAGGGAGAAGCGAGACGGAAAAGAATAAAGCGGAAGGCAGCAAGAAAAAAAAAGGAGAGAGGATACTAGAGAGGAAGGAGGGCCAAGGAGGAAGAGATGGGTGGTGGAAGAAAGAAGGGGTACTTTGTTCATAAACAAGAAACATTCCGAAAGTACAAAAACCAATAAACAGGCATGTTAAGTGTAAAACAAAAAACAAGGAGAATATTAGTGTAAAAGACCACCTAGTTATAGAATATGTCATATAGTAGAATCTTTGTTATGGGTCAATAAAAATTCCTGTTGGGAACTTGATGGATTGTCTGTCATGCGCTACCAACACAGATGCACGAACGATAGAGAAAACTGAAAAAACGATAATAGAAATAAAAGCAGAAAAGAAGAAACCAAGATTTTTACGTGATTCGGCAATTGCCTACGTTCACAGGGAGAGCGAGAGAGATGTATTCCACTACAAGAAGAAACAAGAAATACAAGGTTACACTTTTGTTTTCTTCAGATAAAAAACCAAGCGCCTTATGATGATCCCACCTATCTCTTGTTCCAACGATCCGAAAAAAGATTTTCGTAAAATCGTAATCAAGAAGACCAAATTAGAGAAGTATATAAAATTCTGACCAAAATCTTTTATACCGTTGCTACGAAGAATTCGAACCGATTAGGCAATTAGTTGAGAACCTCCGCTCAGCTACCGAATCTAACGCCGCATGCGAGCCGCCGTCTACCTTCTTTTGTTGCCATACTTTCTCCAGAACCGGGGGCCGCTAATTAATTAGCCAAAGTGTCCCTTGGTATTGCAGCGACGATTCAAGGATCTGAGCCGCTAATTAATTAGCCTCCATGCACATTGCACGCCTTGCTCCGTACAACCACAAGGCAAACCAAAAGACGTTAATTAATTTACATAAGCCTCTCCCGTGTACATGCATATATATATATATATATATATATATAATGTATAATGAAGCCGATCAAAACCAACTAATCCTAATTAGATTAGGACGTGTATAGATAAACATAAATCTTGCACCAACAGAAATTAACTTCAAGATCAAATAATATATTCCATACACCTAATCTATATCATAACCAACTTAATTGATTTATTAAATTTGACTCAATCAAAATTCAAAAGAATGCGTAAATCCGGAACAATTCCATAAAAAGAATTATTCATATACTATTCTGGTATAGTGGTACTCAAACCAAATACAGTTAAGGCTAGATGTTAAAACCAAGAACATTCAGGTGCATGTTTGAAATACATCGAATTAATACCTATACAAAGTTACAACTTGACAAAAGATGTTCTAACAATGCAGCTGAAATATTCAAATGTATATAAAGAACTAAACTGAAAGATAGAAAGAACTTTATACTAAATATGAACCAAATAGTAAATTATATAAACATCAAGGGATAGCAAAATCCCAAAATTTCTACCAAAATAAAACAATAGCTTATAAATGTGTGCCATCAAAGCCCTCGGATCCCGGCAATTACCAAGAAATCACTAATCCTGTTAGTAGAGGCTCTATAATACCAATAGTATATTGATGATGCTGTAGCAATGCTACCATGCTAATGGTAATGTTACAATGGTGTTGTAGCATTATAGTCGAGAAAAGAACAAGAAAAAGAGAAAGAAGATATAGTGAAAGAAGAGGGAAATGAAAGAGATATGGGCCGCCAGTCCACACTCAGCTAGAAGGAAAACAGGCAGTGAATGCAGGCTCAAAGAGGAGAGAAGCAAGGGTTAAACACTAGAACAACTCAAAATTTCATTAATAAAATCTGATTATGAGAGAAGGCCAAAAGGACTATACGTGGGTTGTTTAGATTAAATACCTAAAGTAACGGATTCTAATAGAACTGAAGATAACCACTTTCCAAACAAACCAAGTACTATTTTTGAAAAGAATAGATTTAACCCAATCTAAATCAATCTGATAAACTAATAAAGTTAATCTCAGTCAACTAACTAAAATAAAGACCAAAGATGCAAGAAAAGAAAAAAAATGGAAGAAATGACTCAACTAAGACTTGAATTTGCTCTTAAGCCTAGATTCGAACTGCATTAGTTCACTTCTGCTGCTGAGATCTTATCCTCCAGATCAATCCTAAGTTCCTAACTTAGCTTGCGACTGAATTTGCTCTCGGCCTAGGTTCGAACTGCATCAGTTCACTCCAGCCTCTGAGATCTTGTCCTCGAGATCAGGTTCGATACTTTTGAAATCTGATGGTGTAGTCTAATTCCTCTAACATGTGTGAACTGATCAGTTGTCACGATTTCTTTCTAATGCCAATGAGCTACATAAATCTTCTTCGCCTCATCTTGGAAAATGAATCAAGTATAACTTCTAAAGGCATCTTAACACTCAGTAAGTAACTTGATTTGATCTCCAACTCTGTATGTTTGGGATTGAACAAACTCCACAAGTAGTGTTGGAGAAGAAACAGGAATCTTGGCAATACAGTCAGATATTTCTTTTTTTGAATTTGTCGATGGATTATCTCTTGGGCGTTGTCATCATTCAAGGATCTCCACCCGGTTTCTTTATAAACGGAAGCATGGTGTTTACCGAAACAATGGATTGGAAAATTTTATTCAGAATGAATGAGGAAGGTACAAAGTACGAACTTAAGCTTCCGACTTGGCTCTTCGCTGGGACCTTGACCTCCTAAATAACGCAACGTTTTTGCCTCCTGGCTCCGAACTTGATGGAGCCGGACCCAAACACCTCTTGGAGCTGAAGCACCTTGGAAACTCACTCTCGGCTTGATCTCGCGCAAAGGCGAAACCCCTCGAAGATTAACTACCAAAACTGCTGTAACACCCCAAATAGTCCCACATCAGATGAGAAAAAAAGTTTTGATTGGATATATGAGGCCATACACTCTAGTAATAATAACCGGACTTAAGCATTTTGGGCCGTGGTTTGGGCCCAACGAGTTATTATTGCTAGCAGGTCGGATCGTTACAAATGGTATCAGAGACGAATACCAGCCGGAAGTGTGAGAACTAATGTGTGTGTGGGGCAAAGTGCTACTCCATGAATTTGGTGGGAGTCACCTCTAGAATCTCACATCGCCTGGTAATTCTGATCTGTCTGTCTGTGATCTGATTTGAACCCGATGAGGACGTCAGGTCTAAACGGGGGGAATTTGTAACACCTCAATAGTCCCATATGGATGGGATTGAAATTCTGATGGATATATAAGACCATACACGTTAGAAATAATAACTGGGCTTAAGCATTTGGGTGGTGGTTTGGGCCCAACGAGTTATTATTGCTAGCGGGTCGGGTCGTTTAATTTGCTGCTAGCGAAGCTAATGTACTAATCTACTAAGGTCTAACTTACCAAACTACTAGGAAGACTAC
>CM055080.1:10483383-10550988 GCA_029204045.2 Tillandsia leiboldiana | reverse complement strand
GTCAACTAACTAAAATAAAGACCAAAGATGCAAGAAAAGAAAAAAAATGGAAGAAATGACTCAACTAAGACTTGAATTTGCTCTTAAGCCTAGATTCGAACTGCATTAGTTCACTTCTGCTGCTGAGATCTTATCCTCCAGATCAATCCTAAGTTCCTAACTTAGCTTGCGACTGAATTTGCTCTCGGCCTAGGTTCGAACTGCATCAGTTCACTCCAGCCTCTGAGATCTTGTCCTCGAGATCAGGTTCGATACTTTTGAAATCTGATGGTGTAGTCTAATTCCTCTAACATGTGTGAACTGATCAGTTGTCACGATTTCTTTCTAATGCCAATGAGCTACATAAATCTTCTTCGCCTCATCTTGGAAAAATGAATCAAGTATAACTTCTAAAGGCATCTTAACACTCAGTAAGTAACTTGATTTGATCTCCAACTCTGTATGTTTGGGATTGAACAAACTCCACAAGTAGTGTTGGAGAAGAAACAGGAATCTTGGCAATACAGTCAGATATTTCTTTTTTGAATTTGTCGATGGATTATCTCTTGGGCGTTGTCATCATTCAAGGATCTCCACCCGGTTTCTTTATAAACGGAAGCATGGTGTTTACCGAAAACTAATGGATTGGAAAATTTTATTCAGAATGAATGAGGAAGGTACAAAGTACGAAACTTAAGCTTCCGACTTGGGCTCTTCGCTGGGACTTGACCTCCTAAATAACGCAACGTTTTGCCTCCTGGCTCCGAACTTGATGGAGCCGGACCCAAACACCTCTTGGAGCTGAAGCACCTTGGAAACTCACTCTCGGCTTGATCTCGCGCAAAGGCCGAAACCCCTCGAAGATTAACTACCAAAACTGCTGTAACACCCCAAATAGTCCCACATCAGATGAGAAAAAAGTTTTGATTGGATATATGAGGCCATACACTCTAGTAATAATAACCGGACTTAAGCATTTTGGGCCGTGGTTTGGGCCCAACGAGTTATTATTGCTAGCAGGTCGGATCGTTACAAATGGTATCAGAGACGAATACCAGCCGGAAGTGTGAGAACTAAATGTTGTGCGGGGCAAAGTGCTACTCCATGAATTTGGTGGGAGTCACCTCTAGAATCTCACATCGCCTGGTAATTCTGATCTGTCTGTCTGTGATCTGATTTGAACCCGATGAGGACGTCAGGGTCTAAACGGGGGGAATTTGTAACACCTCAATAGTCCCATATTGGATGGGATTGAAATTCTGATTGGATATATAAGACCATACACGTTAGAAATAATAACTGGGCTTAAGCATTTTGGGTTGTGGTTTGGGCCCAACGAGTTATTATTGCTAGCGGGTCGGGTCGTTATAATTGCTGCTAGCGAAGCTAATGCTACTAATCTACTAAAGGTCCTACTACCAAACTACTAGGAAGACTACAATTATTTGCATAAAAAGGAAAACTACTGCTCCTAAGTTCTTTCGAGAGTTGAATATGTGTAGAAAGAGTTTCCTCTCTCCACTACTTATGGGGTATTTATACTCTCTGCTTTTTCAATCCCAGTTCGCAAAAATCTCAGCCAAATTCTAAAATTTTTGGATCTCTTGTCATACATCTAAGGGTCGGGATGACTGCTTTGCTCCCTATCCAACAACTGAAACTCTCCACCTCCGATATGGGATTATCGCCTACTAGACTATGTGGGTGTTTGGTCTTACTTTGAAAAGTGATTTTGGGCCAAAAAGATCCTGTCATCTTCCTCTTGCCATCCTCTTTGCATCAATGCCTTTGGATCAATGAATCGACAAAGAAGTTGAGAAAAAACCTATGATTTTCTTAGTAGATCTTGCATTCCCATGGATTTGAAGACCAGTTGATGCCCAACCATAAAACCTTCAATGCCAGTTAATGCAGCCTTAACACCATTCAACATGTCGAAGGCAGTGTATTCTTTGTAGATGTTGATGGCAAACAAATTTGTACTATCTAACACGTTCTACAAGCCTTCTGCTCCACATCTTAGCCCTGTTCCCAATTTTTCCTAAAGCTTTAGAATCTGCATCAACTTTAACAATGGCATCCTCTTGAATCTTTTTCTTCACCTTTGAGTACCAAACTACCTCTTGCCCACCAATTATTGGGGGCCTTTATTCCTTAAACTACCATGCCAAAGCAACTTCCTTGCATTGATTGAGTAGATCAACCTATGATTATCAGGTTTGAATGGATCTTCTCTTTCCATTAGATGCCGCCTCACCCTCCGCAAGCACTCCCATGTTGTCAATCTTTCGTCTTCCATGGTGGTTATCTGTAGTGTACAGTTAGATTCAACTTTTCTTCCTCCAGAAAGGCAAGCCTATTGTAACCAATAGACATTGTTTAGCAAAAATAAAGCCATGTTTACAAGCCTAAATCCTCTGGATGACTCAGTATTTACACTCTCTCGCTTATGAAACTATGTTTTTCTTTCCAAATGACATTAGAGACTCTTCTCAAATACCATAGCCCAGAAGCCGATTATAGACTCTGGATTTGTAGAAAAATACCATGACTATACAGAGCCAATTTAAACTAGAATTCAATATCAGTATGTTAATGTTTCTGCTTACAACCTTTAATTGGTTTTGAAGCCCCGCCTAGTTAATTAGGTAGGTAGTCAGTAGGATTGAATTGAAGGCCGAGAAGCCTATACGATACTTCAAACAAAGCTGATTCACATTAATATTTTTGTAATTGAAAAAAAAATTGCAACAAGGAAATTCATGAGTGCACATGAAGATATTGCATTCAACCAGATATATTTCAACATTTGACTTTTATTTCTTTTTTCAGAAATATCATTATGCGGTTCCCTCTTACTATACTGAGATTTTTCATTGCATACTTATATCGGTCTTATTTTTTGTCCTTTCTATTTAGACTGTGTTTGCCGGAAATATATGGGGGAACATCTTTGCTTGGGATCTTCGTGCAGTAAGAGAAAATATTCAAAACAATATTCAGGTGCATATCCTAATCACTGTCCAAGCAGGAGAGTATAGGTATATCAGGGCACTGTTCGCTAGTTGGTTTTTTTGCTAGTATCTTAATCAGTGTATAGTGTATACATATGTAGACACCCCTTTTGGCAAACTGGGACATAGGAGAGATCATGAGCAACATGCAATCTCCGCAGGTATTCTAATTATGAAGAACTAGAAGCATGATTCCTTGCCTTTCACTTGCTTACACATCTGCATTTGTGTTAAAATAAATGCATGTGAAAATGGCATTTGTAGCTGGTTCCTGTAGTCATTGACTGTAAAGTGCTTGCAGCCTTTTATACACCTGTAGTCATCTAAACATCACCTATCTGCATATGTATCCTTCTTACTGTGACAAATATTGGAGACAACTAACTATTCGTGGCTTTCAAGAACATACATGAATTATTACCATAGCTAGTGCATCTATTTTATATGCTTAGGCTGAACATAACTGACTATTAATGCGGCAACAGACTTAAGCCATTGGAATCAAATCTATCTTTGCATTCCCAATTGGGCTTCTTGGATTTACTAGGTCTAGAAAACTTTATTATTCTAAAACTAATTTTGTACATAAGTAATTTATTCACCGCATAGAACTAATTTTGTAAATAATTTTTTTACAAAATTATTTTTATAATTATAATATTCTTGAAACTTATTAATAAAAAAATTTCTTCCCAGTTTGGCCCTTGCCATCACCAAAATTACAGTGTACCCCTGTCAATTTTCAAACACACCTATTCCAGCCTTCAATCCTTGATTTTTCACATAGGTAGAGGTTAATATCAGCCCTGGGCGCATCACTAGGAATATCAGATGATTTTTATCCAATAGAGTGGAAGTACTAGGCAGCCATGCAGATAAATTGTCACCTTGCGGAAAGGATCAACCGCAATAAGTTTCAAACATATGTATATTTTGTACTAGGCAGCCATGTAGACAAATTGTCACCTTGCGGAAAGGATCAACCGCAATAAATTTCAAACATATGTATATTTTACGGAAGATGACATATGCACAGAGTACATATTCTAGAAATTTAGAACACATTTGGTTTGAAAAATTTTAAATTTGGACTAGAATTGGATGAGCCATTTTATTGTTAGCATTTGGTTTGAGGAATTGACATTGTGATTTTCGCTACGCGAAAAAACGAATTCCTCTAAAATGACTCCCTTAGTAGAGATGGAGTCAACTTTGATTTTGGGAGGAATTGAAAAATATATGTTTTCACGAAAAATTATTTTTATTCAAATAAATAATTTTATTAGATTAAATATGAACATAAATTTAAAACATTAAATTATAATTTTAAGTTTTAATTATGAATTCAAATTTTAAGTTTAAATTGCTTGTAGATTCTAATTTTGATTACAAATTTAAAAGGTGGACTTAAATTTAAATAATTTTATTTTAAATTTCAATTTGAATAGAAATTTAAATTGTGAATTCAATATCTCATCCAAATTTGAATGGAAATTTAAATTAAATTGTATATTTAAAGAGTGAATCAAATTTGTACTAGAGTTTGAAATTCAATTGTTTTAAATTCCATTAATAAATTTAAATTTGTATCCAAATGCTAATATTAAAATTTAACTTTGAATCTTATATTTTAATTTATGAATTCTATTTTAAATATTTTTATAGGTAACTGAACTTCTCTCAGCCAAACAATACTAATAGATTAATACTGATTCCGATTCTTATTATAAATTTAATAAATTAGAACATTTCATTATTCCATTTTTTTTGTTATTTCGATTTCGCATGTATAGAGGTAGTCAGACGGGAGGTTGTGAACCACTGCTAAAGATTTCAACTTTACTCTCTCATTTTTCTAATGATATTACTACTGCCATAAAGCTGCAATATGTGTTTTGTTATTCATATCTTTCCATAAAAAAATTTTACAAGTTTTTTATAATTTACATTGTGGGTTAAGAGTATAAATATGAACATAATTTTCATGCAGACATATTACTTAATTGTTGTTGCTTTTCAGAAAATGCCACCTCAAATTTCGCCGGATAGAAGAATCTACTCCATAAAGTTGAACCCATGCTGCCCGTATCAGCTAGCCTTCCATCAAGATAATGGCTGGTAACTTTATTTTGTTAGTTTTTAGTCAGTTTTCGCGTTAGTGCTGTTTCTTGTTCACTAGCTCTGATTTCTAACTGCTTTATTCCTAGCAGAGCAATTTGTTTCCTTTGTCTCTTGGCTAAATTACAAAAAATCCCTGCATTTTATAGTTGTCTCTATGACCCCTGCATTTTCTTTTGCTTTAGCCCCCTACAATTAGATTTTTAGTTAACTAAGGCGAAAATCTCTCTCTCTCTCTCTCTCTCTCTCTCTCTCTCTCTCTCTCTCTCTCTCTCTCTCTCTCTCCAGTAGAAGCAGAAGGAAAAATAAATAAGAAGGAAGAAAAGAGAAGCAGAAAGATGACAAGATGAAAGAACTAAGAATAAGGTTGCCATGATGGTTCTAACATAGTTTCTCTTTTTCTCTCCTTTTTCTTTTCTTCTTTCTTATCCCTTTCTACTTTCTTTTCTTCTTCTTTCTTCTTTCTTCTGCTGCAGTCGTCCTAGAGAGAGAGCTCACTGAGGTTTCTTCTGATTATTCATCTTTCTCTTCTTTTTAATCTTCTTCTTTGTTCCAATGCTGCACAGAGAAAGATTCATTAGGACAAACAGAAAATTTAACCGTATGGAGTATTTGAGTGAAGAGGAAAAAAAAATGCATAAGGGGTAACTAAGGCATCTTGTAAACTGCATGACTTTTATTGTAATTTAGTCTTGTACCTTTCCACTTTCTAACTGCATTTAATATGCAGGTCGGGTGTCCTGAACCTTTACACCGATACCGTGACACATGTGCATTGCCCTCAAGCTACTTGGTAAGTATGGTTGGATTATTTTCTTCAAATTAATGTTTTCAAAGATACATTTGATTAACAAGAGTTAATACTATCTGGGGCTGTTGTTTGAACAGGGCGTGGTGGCGTCGTCATTATACTATAAGAGCAACTTGGCTCCCAACATGTTCGGTAAGAAGTTTTATAGTTATGCATAATCACTGCCATCATAATTTTCTTCTTTTTTTTTTTTTTTTTTTTTTTCTGTCGTTAAAGTTGGTATGCATTCCATTGATCAGTAGAGATTGCCATAATATTGGATGATTTTAGAAAAATAAAATATGCACAATCTCATACTTGAAAATAAGGGAAGTGTATTAATATTCCCAAAACCAATATATGGACAACCGCTTCAATATGTGACACCTCACTTTCTAGGAGTTCGCCTATCCTAAAATTACTATAGCTCTAAAACACTTAACCCTCTTAATCTCTTGAGCCTAGCCGCCGCCTAAAATGCTATAGCCGGATTAAAAAGTTTAGCTCTATTATATTCTATATATAAAATTATTTCAAATTTTGGAAGTATCACATTCCTACCCCTTTAAGCCCTGACGTTCTAGTCAAGTTCTGATAAACTCATAAGCATTAGGCGAAGCGAGACTCGCCCCGCTAGCCTTAGCTGACTTTGTGGAGAGCCGCGCTCTACCACAGTCATTAGTCCGAAAGTCGCATTCTGCCCGCTATATAACCTTAACTCAGCCAAAACTCATCTCATACTTTCGATTGGTGATTGACTCCGATACTAACTGTGATGCCCCACTTTCCAAAGAATCATCCATCCTAAAACTACTCTAGTTTTAACACGCTTAATCTTTTTAATCTTTTGGAACTAGTCACTATCCAAAATTTTATAGTCAGGTTAAGACGTTTAGCCCTATTATATTCTATATATAAGATTATTTTAAATTCTATAGATGTCGCACAATACCTAAGTAAGAACAAAAAGAAAAGTGGAACATAGACAAAGTCAAGCCAAGATAGCAACAACTACCTAATGATGCTCATGGATGCAAAAGCTCAAGAAAAAGAATAATAGAGAAAAACTTTAAACAAGAGGAATCATCGCAATCTCACTCCCGAACAAATTTGAACAAGTTTATGATCTCGAACCACTCCAAGGCCACAGATTTGACAATCAGGAACATACATGCTTAGTGTTTCTACAATTTTCATTGGTATTGTGATGGCTACTAGAGAAATTTGTCTTGCCATTTATTACACTGCAGTCCCAATCTATAAAGTGGTAATATTAGATTCCAGTGCTTGTAGGGACAAGGTCGAAGCTTCTTTATAATTTTGAAATTTAAAACAATTATATTACTAACCCAGTCAAAACAGAGGGACGAACTATTGGGTCAGCTGAGAAGTAGGTTTACTTTAAGCTTTCAACCAATGATAAAGAACACAGCCCAATTTTGTTACCCGCTATTGTTCTCATTTAAGCGTCAGAAAGAAATTTATAAATTTCGCTGTCCATGTATGTCATGTTTTTGCAATGGTGATTTCTTAAAAATCTTTAGCATATTAAGGCTCTGTTGATTGTTGATGATTTTGCCTCTACGAAAGACTGATAAAGTAACAAGTTCACTCACTGCAAAATATTAAAAGAAAATAAAATTAAGACAAATTAAGACTGTTATACGTTTCAGTGCAACAAGAGTCAAGTTTTCGACATACACAACCATTATGAATACTAATTAGCCAAAACTAGCAAAATCTTGCAATGAGACTCGGACAATGGGAGTCTCACCTAGAAATTCAAACAATCTTCTATAATTCAGTAGAATATGAGAGGGTATCACATATCACATGGAACTAAAACACTATTCCACTAAGACCATATGTTTTGCTAAACTAATCCAATAAAAGCCATCCCATGAATAATCTATCATTACTTGAATATATGACTAGGAAGAACTTAAAACCCAAAAAATAATAATAACAATAATAAGACATAGCTCTTTCATCCGTAAGTGTTTAAGATCATATATGTGCATTCTTAGAACTCCCAACCTATCCATCCCCTTTTTGACCTATTATTCATCCTTAGATTGTACATTGGAATGTACAAAATCATGAGAAATTTCAGCATAACTAGCAATAATAACTAAGAAATATGTCTCATACCTTCAATGAGTAATTGATCTCCCTCTTCTTGGTTTTATAATTTATACTTATATAGCATTTTGAATAACTAGAATTTCCGCATGCACGTGTGCCAGTTTGTACTGGCAGGGTGGATTGAGATTGGAAATTCAACTGATAGCCATCATGCCTTTGAGTCATTAGAATACATCTATACTTCGCTGTGAATGAGAGCTAAGTAACTGTTGAGTTGTTAGGAGGGATTTAGCACAGAACTAATAAAACCTATAAATCTTTCTTAACGGTGCAAGAAGTAAAAAGCAAGTGTTATAAAAAGAAGATGGTGCAAGAAGTAAAATATAATTTTTTTTTAAAAAAGTAAAATCTCCCAACAAATAAAGAGGTGCAATCTCACCTAAAATCTGCTGTGACGAATATAAATCCAGCATAAAAGTTCAAAATGTAAAAAAACCATCTTCCTAATCTAATAGAAGTACTCTAGAAAAAGATCAGCAAAGGAGAGAAAAATGGTTGCTATCTACATATCAAACTAGATTGCCAAGTTCCAAAACATGAATAATTTCAGAATACAACTAAATTTTCATCAAAAATAGCAAATAAAACTTGCAAGGTCAATTTTCAAACTAAAAAACCTGCATCTATTCAAATATAAGTAGCTAGAAATAACATTCTAAATCTACTAAACAATGATTCGCCAAGACACTGAGGATCCATGATTATTCCATCTACATCCTTTCTAACAGGAATGCCATTATCATGTGAATTATCTGACAAGCCTTCAGAAAGTGTATCATGATAAGGCTTATATTCCGCATTCCACATCTGTGTTGCCTATATCACATACATCTCTAGTCATTACGGTAGCCTATTTACCTGATCTTGCACATAACTCCAATCTTTACCAGTGCCTCAAGTGTGAGAAACTAACAAGTGTGAGATTGAAAGAAACTTTCTTTAATCACTTTCTATGAGTCAAAACGACCCATTCACACTTCAACAACAAATCTTGAAATTTTTCCCAATAGTCCAGTTCAATAATCTCCTATTATCCTGCAATAGCATGTAATATCGCCACAAATTGGATTGTTATCACTATACGCACAACTCAATGTCTTAGCAATTACAACAATAACTTTATTTTGGTCTTTATAGTCATAAGTCACAACATTTTGATCAGAACTTACAAACGTGGATTTTAAACCCTCAAAATTTTTCTCAATACTAAATGAGGTCCACAAGCTAGCTATCTAATCTCTTCTTTCAGATGGTGAGCGGCTTCATTCCTCTCCAATTTCAAGAACCATAGTCATAAAGATGTTCAAAGGGTTAGGTAGAGAAACAAAATATTTCCAAAGGATCTAAAACCTAACTGCACATCCTTTCATCCAAGGGTCCAAAACCTAATAGCACCAATGACTTGGTGCTATTAATAGTATTGTAGCCTAGGTCTCTCTCTCTCTCTCTCTCTCTCTCTCTCCTCTCTGTGTGTGTGTGTGTGTGTGTGTGTGTATATATATATATACAGAGAGAGAGAGAGAGAGAGAGAGAGAGTAAAGCTTATATACTTCCAAAAGTATAAGCTTATCCATGCTTGTAAATTTTTTACAATAAATTTTGTATTGGGATTTGTACAATTGTACTTTTTTTTTCCTCTCTTTTTAAATGTCTTTACAATAATACGAATTTTAATACAAATCCTATAGTAAAAAATTCACAAGTATGGATGAGTTTGTACTTTTGAAAGTATGTAAGCTTTACTCTCTCTCTCTCTCTCTCTCTCTCTCTCTCTCTCTCTCTCTCTCTCTCTCTCTCTATATATATATATATATATATATATATATATATATATATATATTGTAAAAGAAAGCCTCATCTCCTAAATGATAATACCAATAATCTTGATTTATTTTGCTCTACAGATCTATGCAGTTGGTTCTGCTCACAGCCACAAAGTAAATCTCCTGGATTTCAGCCCTAATAAAAGTTCAGCATGTCATATAGACTTTGAGTAAGTTCTACATGAAGCTCTTTCTAAGCTCCATGAATGCAACACAGAATTTTTGAGTAATGGGGTGTGTGTGTGTGTGTGTGTCATATACTGGGTGTGCACTCCTTCCCTCCATCCTGCATGCGCATGTGTCATATTCCAGTCTGTGTTTGTGAAGGCATGTGCCAGGTATGTGTGCGTGTGCACATCATATTCTTCTCTCAGTGTGTGCGCCTATGTCGTATTCCCGTCTATGTGTGCTAATGTGATCTTTCTGTGTTTCTGCTATCTTCTGGTGCATGTATGTGGGTGCATGATACTCCAGTGTGTGTGTGTGTGCGCGAGTGCGTTTGTCACATTTCTGCCTATGTGTGTGAGCAATCTCTCTCATTGTGTGCCATATTCCTAATTTAGTTTTTACGTTCTTCTACCTTTGTTATAGGGAGGAACAAAATAGACGGACTGTCGGGAACAAAGCTGTCAGCATATCTGCATCGGCTACAGCTTGTTTAGCTCATCCCCATACAACGACCTTGATTGCTGGAACTACGGTAAGCTCCTGCCGCAATAGCCCTCACTTGATCAAAGCATTTACTAAGGCCACGTTTGGTATCGAATTTGTTTATTATTTATTTAAATAGAATTTACACACAAAAAAAAAGGTGTAGGATGGTAAGTAAATGCTTGCAATCCTTTCATCCAAGGAGTTTATTTGGCAACAAAAGGACAAAAAATTAGAAATAAAGTTAAAATATCAAATTTAAAGAATACTATACCAAATGAGGCCTAAATATATCTTCTACTCATAAAAATAATGGTTCATTCCAGCTAGCATCTCTACATGTAATATCTCAAGAAGCACATTCAATGTGATAGTGGTTTAAGAATTGGTACTGGTATCCGGCAGGCAATATCAAGACATGGGTGGCTCATTTTATAGAATGCTTTTAAACATGATCGACTCTATCATTAGTTCACATTGACTACTCTGCTGCAGAAACTTCTACTTTCAAGTGTCTTGATCAACAAATATTAACTTTGATTTTTCATTTAGATGGATCCTATGGTATGTTTTAGAAGCTTATTCAATTTTAGACCATTCATTTTTGTCTCTACTCTATGCACGGGCAAAACGCATTGAAAATTCCCGACTTGCTGTTTCCGGTAACTCTAATTATAACGGCATGAATTATTGTTCCAAACTAGCTAACATTAATTTTTGGAAGGAAAGATTTGGGACCAAATCCTTGTGAATGTAACCTAAGCATCAAACAACTCTCCATCATATATGATTTTATTTCGTTGTGCCCTCTAGAGATATGCTAGGCCTCTCCAAGAAACTATGTATGCTCAATAAACTCTTTTAAGGGCATCAATCCAATTCTATCTCCAGAGTGTAATTGAAATATGTTATGCCCTCTTTTAAGGGCATCAAACCAATTCTATCTCTACAAATATTAAACTACAATTTAAGCTCCAACTCTTATCTCTAGAGTGTAAAATCTATATCAGGATTCACCACCAAGTGGCTTTAGGGTATACCTTAGAACTCTATTCATTTAACCTCCAACACTAAGTTCAATGTCGAGACAGTTAGTCAACTAACAAAAATGTTATGGACTCACTTAAGTTAGCTAAAGCAAAGTCTGATGAAACAAAGTTGCGTGGAAAAGGCGTTTAAATCTATTCTCAAACAGGTGCAACCATACCTCTGGCAAAGAATTGCCGCACCTGCGACCGTAGCGAGCCATTGCCATCGCCGCTATCGTTGTGACGTCCTCCTCATACTGCCCCATCCCCCGTCCGCGCTCACAACATATAGACACAGGTAGAACCCCTCGCGCCACCTATAAGAATATTAAAGTAAAAAAAATGTGGGATGATGCCGATAGTATTCATTCACGTTAGCGGCTATTTACTGCTTGAAATTTTCTTTGCCTAACCATTCCATCATTTTTATTTGGTCGAGTTGAATTTATAATCTCTTTTCATGCATAGTTTTTCTAGTAATAAGTTTCTAAACACACCACACATTTATAGTCTAACATCATCTTATAATGTAACCAATTTCTACTCAAACTTCCTATAAACAATCAAAATATGTACAGTGCCATACCATCCTCTTTTTAGGGAGAAACTAGAGAAAGCAAAAGAAGATAGATAAAAAAGGAGTGAGGAGTAGGGAAAGAGGGATAGTTGGGGGTAAAGAGCAGGGTACAAAAGTATCTCTTCCAAATAGAGTTACAGTGGCAACAATTTTTTTCCCAAAAAATAAAAATAATAATTTTACAAATAAGAAGAAAAAGAGAGAGACGGACAACAAAGCAGATATACATACAGAGAGAGGATAGAGCTAAATTACCAAAAACCATTCCGATAGTATTCGATCCGGTTGAACCTGACAAGCAATGTTTTATCACCTCCTGCACAAAGGAGAGCTCGCTAAGCACTTAATAAAGGTTGTTTGGTTCCTTATAACTCAATCTACGATATAGGTGCAATCACATGCACGTCGAAAAAAATTTTTAAAAAAAAATCTGCTCTTTATACTGTAGTTGCAATTCCTGTAAATGAAAGCCCAATTGCTGCCATTTCAACCTACGCCCAAATTGAACGTAGTTTGGAAATGCAGCACTCGGAGCAAATAATTCTGCGTAGGCATGATTTTAACTAGCCACCCATAAAAAAGAAAATTTTATCTTTCTTTGAGGGCCGGTAATCTCACTATCTCCTACAAAAAACAATAAGACCCACAGAAACAAGGTCCAAACAAAGGCAATCAAACAAAATATTTTGGGTTGCAACACTACTATGTAATATCAAACGAACTAAATGCAAATTTAACTGCTGCCTATCGGACCACATATTGCATAGTATTTATAACTGCATCGAAACAAACAGCTCTCCCTATAGAACGGGTCAAAAAGAGCTTATCCATGTTGTTTGGAGCAAGAATTTAAATATCGTGGTACGAAATCATGTCAAAAATTTGCACATAATGATATAAAATATTTACTTCTTTTAGCAATAAAATATTCTAATTATTTATTATCCGTGCCGATGAGCACTTAAATCTTTGGTTTGGAGATTAGGAATAGTTTCACTACGTATATGCAGAGTCAATGGTTTAAAAAAGGAAAAGTAAACAACATAATTCTATTCTATACCATCCGGTTCTTTCGCCTGCCCGTTTGGTAATGGGATAAGACAGAACTAGCTATTTCAGAGATAAGTATAAATTACGAAACTAGTGTAAAAAAACATTTGGAATGGTTTTGGAAATAAGAGAGGAAATAAGAGATTTTGTGTTTGGTATGAAAATAAGGAATAAATAATTTCAGAAATAAGAGATTTTGTGTTTGGTATGAAAATGAGAAATAAAGAGTTTTAATTAAGGTAAATTATTTTTTTACTTATATAATAATGAGGTGAGAGATAGTATCTCGGTAGACGTGGAAGGGTATTTAAGAAAAAAGTAAGAGGGTGGTTGGAAAGAGTGAGAATAATAATTCTCACTTATTCTAGTTATACCGAAACAAACTATACCGATTGATTTCTGGTGCGTTTGAAAGAATAAAAGGAATATCCCTCCTATTTCCGATTCTATACCGAATCCAAACAGACCAAGAGCTCGGGGTAAAAGAAAGATTCAATTCACTTGAATTCACAGAACTACAAACCAAATCAATTCTACTCGATCGACGCCTAAGCAGAGTGGCAGAGAATCAAACTTGCAGCATCAAATAGAAAGAATTCCCGAAGCCATCAACAGAAGTTGAAGTGACCAGAATACATTCAATTGCCAATACACAAAAGGGGTCTTTATTAAGGCACCAACAAGGGAATGATTTAAAATTACAATTTCCAAAGATCTCGGCGTTTCCATTCGATCAAATACATAAATAACTTCTCCAATTTGTGAAGAATAAGAAGAAGGATTTTGCACTTGAAATATTAAAGAAAAAAAAAAGGAGAAAGAAATTGCAAAAAAGAAGCGAATTTTAGCCTTAAAATCCCCAAAAGACGCGATTTTAACCTCAAACAAAAAACCTTTAAATCCAACAAAAAAAATTGCAGAAAGACGCGACTTTTAGCATGAAAAGAGGCTTTTTTCTTGCAGATCGCACAAAGAGTTCTAATCCTTGACCAGATCTGAAGTTCTTTTCTGTGGGAGATAGCCAGGGAGTTAATTAAAAACGGAGAAAGAACAAAATTTCCGAACTTGAGATAAAAATTAAAAGAGAAACGAGAGATAAATTCCAAAAAGATGTGATTTTTAGCCCCAATATGGGAATTTTCTTACAGATCGCTCCGAAAGTTCGCGGAGCCTTTAACCAGATCTAAAGTTTTTATTAGGAGTTAAGAGAGAATAGATGTGAAAACCAAAACGAAAAAGAAAGAAAAAAAAAAAATCATGACAACAAGGAGAATATATTTTACATTAATAAATAGAACATTAAAAAAAAAAAAAAAAATCTAAGTTCTTCTGCTGTCCGCGGCAGCGGAGAGGCCACATCCAGAGAGCTTGTGCGAAAGGATAAATTCTAGTACGTAGCTACACGGGGATTTTTCAAAAATGACCCTGTTACTTTTCCTATTTTGCAAAATGACCCTCTCAAAAACAAATTTGTAAAACTAATCTTTCTTTTGCCACGTCGGCGTCACGTAGGGTAGACAGCGTGAAGGCGCTGAAGCGGGCAGCGCCTTCATAATATTCCTATGAAGGCGCTGAACCCCTCAGCGCCTTCATGCTATATGTGAAGGCGCTGACCGCTTCAGCGCCTTCATCGTACGCATAAGGCGTCGAGGACTTGGGCATTTTTCGCCGCGAAAATTGACCAAGCCCGCAGTGCAAGAAAATTCCCTGTAGAGGCGCTGAGCTAATCAGCGTCTTTAGTGTTCTGCACTGAAGGCGCTGACCGCTTCAACGCCTTCATCGTACGCATAAGGCGTCGAGGACTTGGGCATTTTTCGCCGCGAAAATTGACTAAGTCCGCAGTGCAAGAAAATTCCCTGTAGAGGCGCTGAGCTAATCAGCGTCTTTAGTGTTCTGCACTGAAGGCGCTGAGTAGCTCAGCGCCTTTAGTGTAAAACACTAAAGGCGCTGAATAGATCAGCGCCTTTAGTGTAAAACATTAAAGGCGCTGAGCGGTTCAGCGCCTTTAACTTGATGTTAAAGGCGCTGACTGGCTCAGCGTCTTTACCTGCAGCTACTAACAGTACTTAACATCACCTTAAAAAAATCCCAAATTTGTACAACAAGTTCAAACATTGACAAATAACATTGAAAAAGTAAAAACTATATTCACAAACAGCAATTGATCAACCAACAATCATTTCATAGCATCAAAAAATAAAATTTAGAAAAATTGAGGCTTGAGTAACATCAAAAAATAAAATTTACAAAAATTGAACTCAAAAGCTCAATTTTGAGCACGTCCTCGACCTCGACGTCCTCGCCCACGCCCGCGTCCACGCCCTCGCCCTCGCCCTCGCCCACGGGGAACAGCAAGCTGGATGATAGGTATATCATCGAGAAGCTCGACTGCTGCCGACTGATCGAGCTCCTCGATGATACCACCCTGATCCTGTGACGCAATATGCTCGCGCTCCTGTGGCGATGATGATCTTGGACGACGGCGTGAATATGTCTGTGAGACTGGCGGCGGGAGCGATGCTGACGTCGAAGGAAATGTCATCGGTGCCTGAATGGTAGGAGATGGAGATCGTGGCACCTGAAAGAGTGTAAATAGTTTGTTAATATGAATTTGAAAACTTAATTTGAATTCTATGCTAAATGGTACCTGATGACTCGAAGTCGCTCCCTCATCGGAAGGTCGGGCTCCCTCATATGAAGGTAATGTCATCGGTGCCTGAATGGTAGGAGATGAAGATCGTGGCACCTGAAAGAGTGTAAATAGTTTGTTAATATGAATTTGAAAACTTAATTTGAATTCTATGCTAAATGGTACCTGATGACTCGAAGTCGCTCCCTCATCGGAAGGTCGGGCTCCCTCATATGAAGGTAATGTCATCGGTGCCTGAATGGTAGGAGATGAAGATCGTGGCACCTGAAAGAGTGTAAATAGTTTGTTAATATGAATTTGAAAACTTAATTTGAATTCTATGCTAAATGGTACCTGATGACTCGAAGTCGCTCCCTCATCGGAAGGTCGGGTTGCCTCTCTGGCCGCAGGGTCAGATGGTACATGCTGTAGTACCATCCGAATATTGCCGCTCATTTGTCTCAAAGTTTGAATAATAGTATCAGTCGGCGGTCTGTCATCCACTATCTGGTCGACAATGGTTTGAACATGTCGTAGTGTGTCAGCCTGCATTATAAATTAGAAATTAAAATTAAATTTATATGAGGAAAGTTGAATACAGTAAATTTATATATATAAATTTTAATACCAGTGATCTCTCGGCATGCCCACGAGGGTGGAAAGTCAGCGGAGGACGCTGTACTGGATGAGAAATCCATCGTCGTGTAATGCTCCAGTACCACTGCATGTATATGGATGCCGCTTGCAGTGGGTCCTCACCAGCAGCCGGGGCTTGATCAAAAATGTGATCAAGCCTCTCGGACCACCTCTCAATGTGGGCAGCATGAAATGCTATCCAGTCCTCATCCGCACGCCCACGTACTGTGATGCGTGGGATTGACTCCACATCGACAGGTATATGCTGCAGAAGACCGAACTGCCGCATGACTCGGTCTGGCACGTGCATCTCCACGATATGAAAGCATATCAGGACTGTCCGTGCACGCCAGACCGCTGAGCCATGCACACATAAATCAGGTAATGTCTCTATAACCTGATCTGTGTAGGGCATCCATATAACCTGTTAATCGACAAAATGATTAGTGTTGAATAAAACATCTACATACTTAAAGTATTTAATAAAAGATCTACATACCTGCGCCTCTCGCTGCTGATCCAGCTCGTCTCTGTAGAACTCAATGTCACACGTCTTGACATTGGTTCCGTAACGCAGCCCTCCAGTGTTGCCCCATCTAGATTATAAAAAACATATATTAGTTGCATTTATAATTGAAATACAAAAATCTACTTCATGAAAAAAAATATCTTACCGGCAACCCAGGGGTCGATCGACTATCTCGGGCTGATCTAGGATGCGCGTAGGTCGGCCGATGTGAAGATGGTCCCAAGCCCAGATCTGTAAATTCACGCCAACAGGTTAAATTAATTAAACAAATATATATTACCAATATAAAGATAAATCTGAAATCCAGAAATCAGATTTTATACCTGCAATAGGGTAGCAAAACAACAGCATTTGGCCTTCCCGTTCACCGCGGCATCTGCTAGTGCCCGATATAGATATGCGAGAGTCGCGGCACCCCACGCATAAGCGCCGCAGATATCAAAGTCCGCTAAAAGTGGTAGCCACTTTAGATGAACTTTGTATCCGATGGGGTTTGGAAACAGACTACCCCCGATCTGATATAGAATATAAGCACGGGCGGTAGCTGCGACTCTCCCGGCGGGGGCATCCAGAGGTATATTATGATAATTCCGATATAACCAATCTAGTGAAACTTGATACCTCTGGATGTTATCTGGTAACCCCCCCAACAACTCCATACTCAGAGCACGCCAATCGTGGATGGTGGAACCAGAGACCGGCGCCCCATGCACACGGAGACCCGAAATAACCGCCACATCCTGCAGTGTGACGGTCATCTCCCCGTGGCGGAAGTGGAAGGTCTGGGTCTCCAGTCTCCACCTCTCCGCAAGAGCCCCCAGTAGAGACTGATCCAGTACCAATCGTCGCAGTCGGGATAACCCGTAGAATCCCGACTGGCGAAGTAGATCGAGTACTGCTGGATGATCAACCTCCCACTGGTTCATCTTGCGGCCGTGCTCTGCGAAAAGGACGGGATAATAATCATGTGATGCGAAAAAAAATATAGTTAGCTCTAACATGAATTCAGATTATTTATAATATTTGAAAAAAATAAAAAATGATAGCTCTTACCTCAGTCCTGATAAAGGCCGACCTATGACGATGCTGGTCTACCAAGACAGTAGCATCAACCGGCCCCGCGTCCTCGTGATCTGCCATCTGCAATAAGCAATCTACATATTAGTAACATGATAGCTAGAAATAATTAAATATTAAGAGAAGATAAATATAATTGTGTAAATCATACGCCGACGTCCTTGTTGCACTATTGCTGTATTTTGTGGACAAGTGCTCCTATAATGGCCTTCCTGCTTACAAATGGAGCATTTCCCTCGTCGGCCTTCCCCCTCGTCCATTACATTACGAATACGTGTACATCGTGGACGACCTTTCTTCCTTCGTAAAGGGGGCGGTACAATCGGGGGACCTTGGGGTCGTGGCCAGTGGCGTCTATCAGGAACAGGATGTAATTGTGGTGCGTACGTCGCACGATAGCAGTCTGTACTATACCAGTGTGAAGTAAAATTCTCGTATGGTAATCTCATATGTGATGTACTACAAACTGCTAAGACATGCGAGCAAGGTATTCCTGTTAGATATAATTCACAACATGAGCATTCGACATTTGAACCATTGACGATCACTTTGTAGTCGAAATCTTCAGTTTTAACTTCAAATTCGGTGAGTCCAAATCTTACAATATGATGTGCCCGCGCCGTATCTAAATTTTCAGTAATCTGATTTTTTACTTTACTGACAAAAGCGTGAGTCCAAAGTTCACCGTCCTCACGGCGCTGGCAGAAATAGGTATTAAGCTTATAAAAAGTAGACGCAACAAAAGCTATGATAGGCAAACCACGGGTGTCCTTAATAACCCCATTTAAGGATTCAGAAAGATTTGTAGTCAACATTCCAAACCGTCTGCCTTCATCAAATGCTCTTGCCCAGTACTCTTTATATCTGTCTAGATTATGGACCCACTCCCATGCATCGTTATCCAACACCTTTAATTCTTCCTTCAGCTGATTATATTCCGTCGGTGTTGCAGCCTTTCCGATATTCCAGAATTTATTTAACAATATGTCGGTCTTGAAGCGTTTTTTCATGTTTGCTTTCATATGTCGAAGACACCAACGATGCGCGTGCCCTCGTGCTGGACGATAGATATCAGCAACTATTTCCTTCAATCCAAGAAATCGATCAGATATTAAACAAATCTCTCTATCACGGGTAACATAGCGACGCAAGTTATGCAAAAACCATTGCCAACTCCCGGCATTCTCTCCCTCACAAATTGCAAATGCCAAAGGATATAATCCATCATTTGCATCTACAGCCGTCGCTATCAAAGCATGACCTTCGTATTTGCCGTATAAATGTGTGGCATCAATACTAACCAACGGCCGACAATTTGCGAATCCATGGATCGAAGGTCCAAATGACCAAAAAACACGATGAAAGGTAAAAATGCCATCTTGCGGCCACATATGATCCAGATGCCATTGAGTACCAGGATTATAATTCTTTACCATTGAAAGGTAACGAGGTAAGTCAGTGTACGATTGCTCCCAGCTCCCGTAAATAATTTGTAATGCTTTCATCTTTGATTGCCAAGCCTTCCAATATGTTATGTCAGTATGGAACTCTGCTTGCACCATATCTCGAATTTCTTTTGGCCTTAAATTAAGTCTAACTTTTAACACCGAAAGGATCAATTGACATATAAGGGTGGAATTACAGTTACGGTTCGCCGCATTCAGTATTAGAATTACACATGTGTGTGGACCAGCATATGTTTTTACCCTAAAATATGTCGTATTTTTGGGTACTGAAGCATGTAATCTCCAAGAACATTCCTCTACTAAGCATTTGACAGTGTACGTCGTTTTTGTAGATTTCAATACTTTCATTTGTACATTATGCTCAATATGCCACCGGTCTAGTGCATCCAATAAAGATGGCTTATCTTGAAAGACACGTCCAGCCCAACTCTCGTCGATGCTAGGTCGACCAGTATTGATTTGTCGAATATTAAGATCTGTATGATCTACAACATACTGATTAATCCAATTAGTATCGGAAAGAAAACGATCCGGATGATCAATAAATTCATTTTCCTCGTCAGGATTGTCTACGTAATCATTGCTGATTTGTGGGTTGTCCACTTGAGTGTAAATTGCATTTGCAAGATCATTTAACCCTCCATCATGATTTTCATCTATATCTGGAAATGGAACATCCGGTTCGCCATCCTCACTACTATTCAGATCATCATGGATTGGTGAATCCTCATGATTAATATCACTATCACCACCCCTGTCAACATTATCACCTCCTTCCTCAACATTCGTATCAAATTCATTAATAGCAGGTGGATTCCAATGTTCATAGGAATTAGATAACCTGTAAATTTGGTAAACCTAAAATTCCAACATTGCCATTAATTTAAAACTTAACATTTAATTTATATTTGTACTTACCCCCAATCAGAAGGTTCTAGTTGTAAATGAGACATCCTTGGTTCAATACGGGAGGTCGTGCATTGTTCGCGTGATGTCGTGGCATGCGTGCGGTGTCCGCGTGAGGTCGTGGCTTGCGTGTGTCCGCGTGAGGTCGTGGCTTGCGTGTGTGTGGTCGTAGGTGCCACACATGTGGTCGTTGGTGGCACACTACTAAACGAGCAAGGTACAACACTCTCAATCGGGTCATACTCACTTTCTCTGCAATGTATATAATATTTAAGTCCATTTAAATAATATGCTAAATGACAAAATGACAAAATTATTAGGTTGTTGTTCTAACCTTGTCATTCTGACACCACCTTCGTGTGGAATATGTTGATCACTCATTACATTGGCGGAAGGACCCAAATCAATATAATTGTGGAGCATTTGGGTGTAATAACCTTGCGGTTCAAAATTATCCGATGGTTGTAACTCTTTCTCAATGTATACCGTCACAACACCATGATGTTGACATAATCCTATCATTCCCTCCAATGATTTATCATCTAGTACTTCGTGAGCTAAAAATCCACCACCGATCGTGGGACAACCAATAGTAAATTTTAGACGAAATTGTTCGCTTGTACAATTTACTGAACGATACATTCTCGTCTCAAACCTACTATATGTACAATCAGAAGGTATCGCGATTAGCTTTTTTTGACCGCCGATATATCGTGGACCATTCCCATCGATAACTAACTGTCCATCCCAATGAATACTTATGGGCATGCGAGGATTAGCCATTTCAACTACAAAACAAAATTTAACCACTTCAAAATACTACTTTTAACTTTACAGTCGGAGACCGACAGTGAAACCTCTCACTTTACATGCGACGATTAGCCATTTTAACTATGAGAACAGAGGGATCCCTCACAATGAGGGATCCCTCACAATGAGGGATCCCTCACTATGAGAACAGAGAATCCCTCACTGTGAAGGGATCTCTCTGAGAGAGTGATCTCTCACAATAAGCTTCATTGTGAGAGATCACTCTGATCTCTCACAGTGAGATCAGAGTGTTGTTATTGTGTTGCAATCATTTAGTGTTTATGGCTAGGATCAAGTAGTGCACAAGTAGTCTCACAGTGAAGAGTCTTCACTGTGAGAGCTCTCTCACAGTGAAGACTCTTCACTGTGAGAGAGTCTCTCACAGTGAAGACTTCACTGTGAGAGAGATCTCTCACAGTCTCTTCACTGTGAGAGAGATCTCTCACAGTGAATACTCTTCACTGTGAGAGAGTCTCTCACAGTGAAGACTTCACTGTGAGAGAGATCTCTCACAGTGAAGTCTTCACTGTGAGAGATCACTCTCTCGCAGTGAGAGAGAGAAAGAGAAAGAGAGAGAATGGAGAGGGAGTGAGCTTACAGTGATTTTGAGAGCGCGAGAGAGACGGCGACGGCAAAGGCGACGGCGAAGGCGACGGTGACGGCGAAGGCGACGGCGAAGGCGAAGGCGACGACGACGGCGACGGCGACGACGACGGCGACGGCGACGGCGACGGCGACGGCAACGGCAACGGCGAGAGGAGATAGGCACAATGCGCGAGAGGAGATCGACACTGCGACGGCGATCTCACTGTGCTCGAGGCACTGAGACGGCGACGGCGAAGGCGACGGCGACGGCGACGGCAACGGCGAGAGGAGATAGGCACAATGCGCGAGAGGAGATCGACACTGCGACGGCGATCTCACTGTGCTCGAGGCACTGCGACGGCGAAGGCGACGGCGATCTGTGCTCGGAGCAAGCTCTCTCTGTGCGGGGCTCGTGTGGGAAGAAGGTGGTGCGGGATTGGAGAAGATGAATGCGGGATTGGAGAAGATGAATGAGGGCGCACTGTTGCCCGTGCGGTGGTTATGGTGGTGAAGAAGGCGCTGACGCGGGCAGCGCCTTTAACATTAAGTTAAAGGCGCTGATCCATTCAGCGTCTTTACTATTTAGTTAAAGGCGCTGAGCAAATCAGCGCCTTCACTAAAGACGCTGAGCCACTCAGCGCCTTTACAGAGAAGCCATCTTTGCCTTACACTGAGGACTTAAGCCATTTTTCGCCGAAAAATGACTAAGTCCTCGACGCGGTTGTAGTATATGCTGAAGGCGCTGAATGAAACAGCGCCTTCACCATATATCATGAAGGCGCTGAACAGATCAGCGCCTTCACATGTTTTCTTGTGAAGGCGCTGAACCCTTCAGCGCCTTCAACGGATGGTATGAAGACGCTGAGGCGTTCAGCGCCTTCATAGGATTATTGTGAAGACGCTGACCGCTTCAGCGCCTTCACGCCGCCCGCCCAACGTGGCGCCGAGGTGGCAAAAGGAGGGTTAGTTTTACAAATTTTTTTTATATAGGGTCATTTGGCAAATAATGAAGTTTGGGAGGGTTATTTTAAAAAAATCCCCTAGCTACACCACATCAGTTCGTAACCTATCAATAATATGAAAAATAGTATTTGTATATTTCAAATAAAATATATATTTTATATTTTATTTATTTTAAAATAAAATAAATTTTATTAGTTATTTCAATATGACTAGTATGAATTTCATTCTAAAATAAATTAGTGTATATTATACATTCTAAATAAAATATATGAGTAGCATTGTTTCAATAATATTACGAAACATAATTTCTTTATAAAAAAAAAAGAAAAAGAAAGAAAATCCATACACCTGAACATTGAACTAAAAATAGCTTTGTTTCCCATTAGCTTTCTAATAATTTCTTTTTACAAATTATTTTTTAAAATTTATATTTATAAAATTGATCTTATATTGTCATGCCAGTACCACATTGAACACGATAAATAATTCTCATATAATAAATCATAGTTTTCCATACGAAAAATCATTTAGTGTGTTTAAAATAAATAAATTGGTTACAAAACATCTGGCCAAAATAGTTTTGCCACAGCTTTGCCACAATAGGACTATGATAAAAAAAAATAATTCGGGACAAAATGTTCCATGAATTTGTAACAATAAAATTCGCCACTAAACCTCTAACATTTGCCATAATTATTTACCATATATAACTACAAATATTGATTAAAATAATAATAAAAAATTTAACTTTTTGTGAGAAAAAATATTTTTGGTCGCAAATGACATTATATTTATGATAATTTTTAATATTAGCTACAAATAGTATTGAAATTACTGACAAAATTTATTTGGCGGTCATATAATGCAACACATTTTATAGCAAAATGTAATATTGGCCACAAATTGCGTTATAAATAGAGTGACGAAATTAAGTAGTCAATCACAAATAGTGTTGTGCATATTATAATAAAATTATGTATGACTATAAATAATATTATATTTTTTGTAATGAAATTTTATTTTGGTTATAAATAGTTTAATATATTTTGTAGCCAAATGTTATTTCTGTCACTATAAAGTCTTCAAATTTTATATGTATATAATATATTGTGGCTATTTATTATTTGGCTATAGAAAACTTATAGTTCTATTTGTTAGTGTACATTTTAGATCTATAAAATAGATTTTACAGATTATCACTGCACCACAATAATTAAATATTACTCAGCCCGAATTTAAATATAATATCAATCACAATAATCAAGATATATTCGAAAAAATACAAAAAACAATTATATGTTCAATTGACACAATCAAAATATGTGACACCCTAATAATCTCACATCATATGGAATTGAAGTTGTGATTAGATATATAAGAGACATGGACACCAATAATAATAACTGGGTTTAAGCATTTTGGGTTGTGGTTTGGACCCAACGAGTTATTATTACTAGTTGGTCGGGTCATTACATTTGGTATCAGAGCCAACCACCAGCCGAAAGTGTGAGACGAGTCTATACTGAGCCTGGGTCTAGATGACAGGGCTAGCGAGACAAGTCTCACATCGCTTGGTTCAGGTGATCTTGGGCTGTGTGTGTGTTTGGGCTGACGAGAACGTCAGGCCTAAACGGAAAAAGTCTGTGATATCCTAATAATTCCACATCGGATGAAATCTGTGACACCCTAATAATCCCACATCGGATGGGATTGGAGTTGTGATTGGGTATATAAGAGACATGGACGAATTTTTTTTAGAAATAATCTTAAAAATTTTTATAATCGTAAAAATAGTCTTCTGAAATTTTTTTTTACAAAAATAGTCTTAAGCGGCGAATGGTTTACCGCTTTTAAATGCGGTAAACCATTCACCGCATTCATAAGCTTCCAGAAAATTTTAAATATTATGAAGGCGGTAAATGGTTCACCGCTTTTAAAAGCGGTAAATCATTTGCCACTTTTAAAAGCAGTGAACCATTTGCCGCTTTTAAAAGCGGTGAACCATTCACCGCGTTTAAAAGCGGTAAACAATTCACCGCATTTAAGCGGTAAATCATTCACCGCTTTTAAATGCGGTGAATGGTTCATCGCTTTCATTCACTTATACCTAGCCCCGCCGCACCCGCACCCGCACACCCTTTCTTTTCTCTTCTCTTCTTCTTCTCTTCTTCTTCTTCTCCCCGCACCCGCACCCTCTCTCTCTTCTCCCCGCACCCTCTCTCTCTCTCACTCTCTCTCTCACGCACAGTGCACAGTGCACACTCTGTCTCTCTCCCGCATTTTGAGCTCGAGCTCTCTCTCTACTTCTTACTTGAGGTACATTCTTCCCTACATATCTTTTTCGTAGTTTAATTTATTTTATTTAGAATTTAGAAAATTAATTAACTTTATTATTTGTTAATTTTTTCCTAAAAATTATGATATAATTAAATATGTTGTTTCTTTAATTCCTCAGTTATTAATTAAATAGGAATTTTAAAAAAATTAGTAAGTAGAAAATCACTAATTAATTAGAGAATTAGTGAGTTATAGTATGCTAATTAAATGGAGTATAATTATATGCTTTATATAATTAGTGAGTCACTTTAGTTAGTTACTTTAGTGAGTCACTTTTTGCAGATGGAATACGAGTTTACGTTTTCGCGGGAATGTCAGAGCGACCGATATTGAGTTTTATCGGGACGAGCTTGATCGGCAGCGGGAGTCTCAAGTACGTAAAACTTTTTTAAGTTACATATATATAGATTAATTTTAAATTTTATATTAATTAAAATTTATTAATTTTTGCAGGTTACTTGGACTCCTTATACTGAGGAGATTTTGCATGGTCTTCCACATTTTTGTCTCGAGGACTCCACAGTATGGCGTGCCAGGATTTGCTTGATATGCTTCCACATAGTGGAGTTACATCTACCTGATCGAGTTTTCCGCCAGTTTGGGTTAGTTCAGCATATACCAGAGCCTGTGGAGGCTATACGGCGGATTGATGGACGCTCTAGGATATATAAGGTTGGACATCGAGAATGTCTTAGAGAGACTCCCCACATTAGCTGCTTCTGTACAACATCCAGACCCGCCTCCGGATGATATTCCCTCCACCTCCACGCATGCATACGATTTTGCATCCGCATCCGTTCCGATTCTTCATTTCGACGTTCCCTCGACATCAGACGTTCTTCATTTCGATTTCCAGTCAGCATCACTTCCTTCATATGACGTCCCATCTACATCCGAGGTACATCAGGTTGATACTTTAGTTGCGCCGATCCCTCCATCGGATGTTCCATTCACATCAGATGTGAGTCCAGTTGGTGCTACATATCGACGGAGGCGACGGCGCCACGATCATATTACTACTGAGCCTGTACCTGAGACGCAAGAGGGGATGCAGTCATCAGTGCTTGACACGCAGAGGACGGATGTACTTGTCGAGGGCATCTCCATCGAGCATATTGATGAGATACATCGCATTGAGCATGTACAGCCTGAGATGGAGGATGATGATGATGTGCCTTTTCGAGCACTGGGCGACGCGGACGCGGACGCGGAGGTAGAGGCGGACGAAAACGTGGATGGTCGCGAGGGCGTGGAGAGTAGTTGATTTTGTTAGGACATCTTCGTATTTTCATACTTCTTTTATTTGTTGCATATATAATTTTTACATTATTATATTCATTTTTTTATAATTCGGACATTTATAATTGATGTTGAGAACATTCAGAACATTTGATATTGTGATGGATTTTTTTTTTTTTTTGTTTTGATGTGATTAATATTTTTGTTGTTGTTGTGTGATTGATATATTCCTTCCTTGTTGTGATGTTGTGATTGAATTGTATGAATGTCAAATATTGTGATTGAATTGTATGGATGTCAAATGTTGTGATTGAATTGTATGAATATCAAATGTTGTGATTGAATTGTACGAAAAATGTTGTAATTGAAATGTATGGAAATTGTATTAATGGTTTCTTTTTATATAAAGTTTAGCTGCTAATGAAAAACCATTCACCGCTTTTAAAAGCGGCGAACCATTCACCGCTTTTAAAAGCGGCAAATGGTTCACCGCTTTTAAAAGTGGTGAATGGTTCACCGTTTTTACGGAACTACGATAAATTTTGTGAATGCGGTGAACCATTTACCGCTTTTCAAGAAAGGGGCAAATGGTTCACCGCATTTGGGTTACCTTGACGTCCCCAAGCCTATTTTTGCAATTATTTTTTTTACAAGACTATTTTGTAATTACGATTGTTAGTGTGGTTATTTTTGTAAATAACCCGACATGGACACTAGTAATAATAACTGGACTTAAGTATTTTGGACTGTGGTTTGGGCCCAACGAGTTATTATTACTAGTGGGCCGGGCCATTACAAAATAAGCCAGTTTATTATTTACATCAAATATCATTTGTACTCAACCACATAAGTGTTTTCAATTCTCATCCAAATCACATATGATATTAATAACATTTTAGAACAAAAATAACAAAACTTTAGGCTAAAAGCAAAATGAAGTTCTTGAGATGATCCTACTCTTTAGTCCTGTAAAATAAAAAAGAATAATGATAAGAATAGTGCATATTATATATTTATTTTATCAAAAAAGTAAAATATATTGCTAATTTATATCTATCACAGAACTAGGCTACTATGTTATCGATAGCACCAAGTCATTGGTGCTATCAAATTTTTAGCCCTTGGATTAATGGATGTGCGGTTAGGATAATAGTGATTTTCTAGAATTTAGTAGGTGGTTGATTGAATAGTATAATCCAATGGGTGGAAATGATCAAAAAGATAGACCTAACGGTAAAAAAAAATGGTAGCACAAATTGCTTGGTGTTATCGATAGCATTCCAGCCGGACTCATCTAACACACACTAAATTAAATATACTATAAGCCAAAATATGTAATCTAAATTCATTGCACTCTTTTTAATTGAAATTATATTAACTTACATTTCTTTTTGACGTTGGCTGAATAGACATAGACAATCTCGTTTGTGAAAGCTGTTCCATCATTCTACATATCTGAAAATGCATCTTGGCACGCATCTGTACTTCCATTTAAGCAATTCATACCTCAGGTACTCTCTCCATTTGGCTCATTCGCTCCTCCACCTTAGCTTGAATTCGTGTTGTTATTTCTTATTTCATCTCTTTTTGTATTTGCTCCGGTGTTTAGTTTTCTATAGGATTTCTCTATTAACTCACATAGAAGATAATTTAGATAATAATTACACTTCAAAAATAAAAAAAAAAGATTATCTCTAATATAAAATTAATAGGCTATTAAATAGAAATAAAAAATTATCATATGATATATGTTTCTAACAGTCGACACTATGCCAAGACGCACAACCATGGTTTGCTTATGCCTGTTTGCTGCTTATGCCTGTTTGCTTGGTTTGTCTTACTAATACACTATTAAGTAGAAAACATAGTAAGTAAATCATATATATATATAGGAAAATGCTATGTGTACACCCTTTTCGGGGTGTACATCATACACCCCACCCATCTAAGGGTGGGGGTGTGATGATGGGTCACTTGATGTGACCCGTAAAAAATATCGCCACCATTAAAATGGTGGAGGTGTATGATGTACACCCCTTCGGGGTGTACATGTAGCATTACTCATATATATATATATATATATATATATATATATATATATATATATATATATATATATATATATATATATATATATATATATATATATATATATATATATATAGAGAGAGAGAGAGAGAGAGAGAGAGTCTGGCTACTATACTTTTATGAGTATAGACCTCTTCGTACTTATATATTTTCGGCTCTTGGATGAAGGGATCTGTGGTTAGAATTATAGTGACCCCCTAGTGTTTATATTTCACCAACAATCCACTAAACCTTAGGGGACCACAATCATCCTAACCGCACATCTCTTCATCCAAGGGCGAAAAACTTATAAATACGAAGAGGTCTAGAGAGAGTGTGTGTGTGTGTGTGTGTGCGCGTCCGGCTACTTGTACAAGCACTAATTAATTGGTGCTTGTAAGTTTTCTACCGTTAGATCTACCCCTTTGACTAATTTCATCCCTCATATATATATATATATATATATATATATATATATATATATATATATATATATATAATTAAGTTACTATATTTTTAAAAGTACCAAATTATTGGTGCTTATAGATTTTTAGCCTTTGAATGAAGAGACGTGCGGCTAGGATGATAGTGGGCCCCTTGTGTTAAATGAGTAGTTGGTGGAATAGAATGATCTAAGAGATAAAATTAGTCAAAGGGGTAGATCTAACGATAGAAAATTTACCAGCACCAATTGCTTGGTGCTTGCATAAGCATAGTAACCGGACTCTCTCTATATATATATAGAGTCCGGCTATTATGCTTGTACATGCATCAAGCAATATAGTCCGGCTTGTACAAAATATTTAATAAAAGTACATAATAAATAATTAGAATATTTTATTGCTAAAAAAAGTAAATATTTTATATCATTATGTGTCGGCACACATGTTTTTTTTATGATAGGCATGACCTGGCACACTGTGACACCCCCGGAATGTGTATTAGTCCTATATATAAATGATATAATAGGACTAAATCTCTTAACCCGGCTATAGCATTTTGGGTGGTAGCGAGACCCAAAAGGTTAAGAAAATTAAGCGTGTTAGAGCTAGAGTAGTTCTAGGATAGGTGACCCCCTGGGAAGGCGGGGCGTCACAGTTGGTATCAGAGTCATTCACAAGCCGGAAATGTGAGCTGAGTCTTGGCTGAGCCAGGGCTATATAGCAGGTAGAGCGAAGGCTCCCCGGCTAATGACCGTTGTGGGTGGAGTGTAACTCCCCACAAGGTCGGCTAAGCCTAGCGAGACGAGTCTCACATCGCCTGGTGCTTGTGAGTGTTTTTGAGCCTGACGAGAACGTCAGGGCTTAAAGGGGGGAAGAATGTGACATCTCCGGAATGTGTATTAGTCCTATATATAAATAATATAATATGACTAAATCTCTTAACCCAGCTATAGTATTTTGGGTGGTAGCAAGACCCAAAGGGTTAAGAGAATTAAGCGTGTTAGAGCTAGCGTAGTTCTAGGATGGGTGACCCCTTGTGAAGGCGGGGTGTCACACACATATTGTGCCGCACTGTGCCAGCAAATTTTTGGCACGATACGGTGCCATGACACTTAAATTCTTGCTCCAAACAGCATGGGTACACTCTTTTTGACCCCTTCCTATAGGGAGCTGTTTGTTTCGATGCAGTTATAAATACTATGCAATATGTGGTTGGATAGGCAGCAGTTAAATTTGAATTTAGTTCGTTTGATGCTACATAATAGTGTTGCAACCCAAAATATTTTGGTTGATTGCCTTCATTTGGACCTTGTTACCTTGTTTCTGCAGGTCTTATTGTTTTATGTAGGAGATAGTGATATTGCCGGTCTCAAAGAAAGAGAAAATTCTCTTTTTTTGTTTAATAACGAGTGGCTAGTTAAAATCATGCCTACGCAGAATTATTTTCTCTGAGTGCTGCATTTCCAAACTACGTTCAATTTGGGAGTAGGTTGAAATGGCAGCAATTGGGGGAATTGCAACTATATTGTAGCTATAAAGAGCAGATTTTATTGGGCTTTCATTTACAGTGAAAAGAGCAGTTTTTTTTTTTTTTTTTTTTTTTTTTTTTGACTTGCATGGGATTGCACCTATACTGTAGCTTGAATTATAAGGAACCAAACAACCTTTATTAAGTGCTTAGTCAGGTTCAACCGGATCGAATACTATCGGAATGGTTTTTGGTAATTTAGCTCTATCCTCTCTCTGTATGTATATCTGCTTTGTTGTCCGTCTCTCTCTTTTTCTTCTTATTTGTAAAATTATTATTTTTATTTTTTGGGAAAAAAATTGTTGCCACTGTAACTCTATTTGGAAGAGATACTTTTGTACCCTGCTCTTTACCCCCAACTATCCCTCTTTCCCTACTCCTCACTCCTTTTTTATCTATCTTCTTTTGCTTTCTCTAGTTTCTCCCTAAAAAGAGGATGGTATGGCACTGTACATATTTTGATTGTTTATAGGAAGTTTGAGTAGAAATTGGTTACATTATAAGATGATGTTAGACTATAAATGTGTGGTGTGTTTAGAAACTTATTACTAGAAAAACTATGCATGAAAAGAGATTATAAATTCAACTCGACCAAATAAAAATGATGGAATGGTTAGGCAAAGAAAATTTCAAGCAGTAAATAGCCGCTAATGTGAACGATCACTAATGGCATCATCCCACATTTTTTTTTACTCTAATATTCTTATAGGTGGCGCTAGGGGTTCTACCCTGTGTCTATATGTTGTGAGCGCGGACGGGGGATGGGGCAGTATGAGGAGGATGTCACAACGATAGCGGCGATGGCAATGACTCGCTACGGTCGCAGGTGCGGCAATTCTTTGCCAGAGGTATGGTTGCACCTGTTTGAGAATAGATTTAAACGCCTTTTCCACGCGCACCTTTGTTTCATCAGACTTTGCACCTTTGTTTCATCAGACTTTGCTTTAGCTGACTTAAGTGAGTCCATAACATTTTTGTTAGTTGACTAACTGCCTAGACATTGAACTTAGTGTTGGAGGTTAAATGAATAGGGTTCTAAGGTATACCCTAAAGCCACTTGGTGGTGAATCCTGTTATAGATTTTACACTCTAGAGATAAGAGTTGGAGCTTAAATTGTAGTTTAATATTTGTAGAGATAGAATTGGTTTGATGCCCTTAAAAGAGGGCATAACATATTTCAATTACACTCTAGAGATAGAATTGGATTGATGCCCTTAAAAGAGTTTATTGAGCATACATAGTTTCTTGGAGAGGCCTAGCATATCTCTAGAGGGCATAACGAAATAAAATCATATATGATGGAGAGTTGTTTGATGCTTAGGTTACATTCACAAGGATTTGGTCCCAAATCTTTCCTTCCAAAAATTAATGTTAGGTAGTTTGGAACGATAATTCATGCCGTTATAATTAGAGTTACTGGAAACAGCAAGTCGGAAATTTTCAACGCGTTTTGCCCGTGCATAGAGTAGAGACAAAAATGAATGGTCTAAAATTGAATAAGCTTCTAAAACATACCATAGGATCCATCTAAATGAAAAATCGAAGTTAATATTTGTTGATCAAGACACTTGAAAGTAGAAGTTTCTGCAGCAGAGTAGTCAATGTGAACTAATGATAGAGTCGATCATGTTTAAAAGCATTCTATAAAATGAGCCACCCATGTCTTGATATTGCCTGCCGGCTACCGGTACCAATTCTTCAACCACTATCACATTGCATGTGCTTCTTGAGATATTACATGTAGAGATGATCGCTGGAATGAACCATTATTTTTATGAGTAGAAGATATATTTAGGCCTCATTTGGTATAGTATTCTTTAAATTTGATATTTTAACTTTATTTCTAATTTTTTGTCCTTTTGTTGCCAAATGTTTTTCCTTGGATGAAAGGATTGCAAGCATTTACTATCCATCCTACACCTTTTTTGTGTGTGCGTAAATTCTATTTAAATAAATAATAAACAAATTCGATAACAAATGTGGCCTTAGTAAATGCTTTGATCAAGTAAAGGGCTATTGCGGCATGAGGTTACCGTAGTTCCAGCAATCAAGGTCGTTGTATGGGGATGAGCTAAACAAGCTATAGCCGGTGCAGATATGCTGACAGTTTTGTTCCCGACAGTCGGTCTATTTTGTTCCTCCCTATAATGAAGGTAGAAGAACGTAAAAACTAAATTAGGAATATGGCACACAATGAGAGAGATTGCTCACACACATAGGCAGAAATGTGACAAACGCACTCGCGTGCACACACACACTGGAGTGTCATGCACTCACATACACGCACAAGAAGATAGCAGAAACATAGAAAGATCACATTAGCACACACAGACGGGAATACGACATAGGCGCACACACTGAGAGAAGAATATGATGTGCACACGCACACATACCAGGCACATGCTTCACAAACACAGATTGGAATATGACACATGCGCATACAGGATGGAGGGAAGGAGTGCACACCCAGTGTATGACACACACACACACACCCCCCCCATTACTCGAAATTTCTGTGTTGCATTCATGGAGCTAAGAAAGAGCTTCACGTAGAACTTACTCAAAGTCTATATGACATGCTGAACTTTTATTAGGGCTGAAATCCAGGAAATTTACTTCGTTTCTGCCAGCAGAACCAACTGCATAGATCTGTAGAGCAAAATAAATCAAGATTATTGGTATTATCGTTTAGAAGATGAGGCTTTCTTTAACAATATACTATACTATCGATAGCACCAAGCCATTGGTGCTACTAAGTTTTTCGCCGTTAGATCTACCCTATTAACCATTTCCATCCCTTAGATCATACTATTCCACCAATCACCCACTAAACCCTAGTAGATCAATATCATCCTAACCGCACATTCCTTAATCCAACGGCTAAAAACCTCTAATAGCACCAATGACTTTGTGCTAACGATAGCATAGTAGCCTAGTTCTATATATATATATATATATATATATATATATATATATATATATATATATATATATATATATATATATATATATATATATATATTTCAGATTAGCTCTAGCTCTCTTAAAAATATGATTATAATAAATTATGGTAAAATGTAGGGAAACCTCCTCAACTAAAGCTCTTCTAAAATAGGCCCTTTGCAGTAGTGCCAACTGCCAACTTAGACACTTAAATTGCATTTTGTTCTGGATAGTTACTAGCAATTGGCTACTTGTGAGAACTATATTAATCTTGTTCATGAAACAACTTTGAATGGAACTGTTCTTACGCATCTCTTTCATTTTAGCTGTACTTGCCTCCACATCTTTTTTCCCCTAATGTTCGTTAAGACGTTTTCTTTTTTAGCTGTTAATTAATTGCTTTACATATGATGTGTATTGTAAGAAGTCTTAATTAATTAGATTTGTATTCCTTGTATATTGTTAGCTCTAGTTAACTTGTACTTGGTTATATAAATAAAGAGGAGTTTCTTGTTGTTATTAGAAAGTATAGATCTTGTTAACCAGGAAAGTTCTAAATCATATGGAAATAAACACCCTGCTATGCTAGATACCTATCTAGTTGAGGCATGTGGGTTTGCTATTAAACACGTATTTTGCTTTGTTAATTTTCTGTTTAGAGAAATTCTGTGCATGTAGTTTGGCCATTTTAACTTAGATTGTCTAACTGTTCAAGAATCCTTGGAAAACAAATTTTTATGGTTGGCAACACTATCTTTGAGAGACATGGAGTTATGTTCAGAAATAAAACATCTCATGAATGATTTACGAAACATGTAAGAGTCATAACTTGGTAAAAATATAAAATATATGCAATTAATTTTAACTAAACCGAATTTGGTCGTTAGGAAACCCTATTCAACCTTTGGAAATATTTTGTTTCGCTACCTAACCCTTTGAACATCTTTATGACTATGGTTCTTGAAATTGGAGAGGAATGAAGCCACACACCCTCTGAAAGAAGAGAATAGATAGCTAGCTTGTGGACCCCATTTAGTATTGAGAAAAATTTATAGGGTTTAAAATCCATGTTTGTAAGTTCTGATCAAAATGTTGTGACTTATGACAAGAAAGACCAAAATAAAGTTATTGTTGTAATTGCTAAGACATTGAGTTGTGCGTGTAGTGATAAGAATCCAATTTGTGGCGATATTACATGCTATTGCAGGATAATAGGAGATTATTGAACTGGACTATTGGGAAAAATTTCAAGATTTGTTGTTGAAGTGTGAATGGGCCGTTTTGACTCATAGAAAATGATTAAAGAAAGTTTCTTTCAATTTCACACTTGTTAGTTTCTCACACTTGAGGCACTGGTAAAGATTGGAGTTATGTGCAAGATCAGGTAAATAGACTACTATAATGACTAGAGATGTATGTGATATAGGTTGTGACGACCCGACCCAATAGCAATAATAACTCATTTGACCCAAACCACAATCCAACATGCTTAAGCACGGTTATTATTACTAGCGTGTATGGTCTCATATATTCAATTAGAACTCTTTTTTCATCCGATGTGGGACTATTGGGGTGTTACAAATTCCCCCCGTTTAGACCCTGACGTCCTCGTCGGGTTCAAACCAGATCACAAATACATAATAGATCAGAATTACCAGGTGATGTGAGATTCTAGAGGTGGCTCCTGTGGATTCAAGAGGTGGCTTCTGTGGATTCAAGAGGTGGCTCCCACCAAACCCATGGTGTAGCACTTTGCTCCGCATAGCAGCTCTCACACTTCCGGCTGGTATTCGTCTCTGATACCATTTGTGACAACCCGACCCGCTAGTAATAAGAACTCGTTGGACCCAAATCACAACCCAAAATGCTTAAGTCCGATTATTATTACTAGCGTGTATGGTCTCATATATCCAATCAGAACTCTTTTTTCATCCGATGTGGGACTATTGGGGTGTTACATAGGTAACACAGATGTAGAAGATGCGGAATATAAGCCTTATCATGATACACTTTCTGAAGGCTTGTCAGATAATTCACATGATAATGACATTCGTGTTAGAAAGGATGTAGAGGGAATAATCATGGATCCTCGTAGTGTCTTGGCGAATCATTGTTTAGTAGATTTAGAATGTTATTTCTAGCTACTTATATTTGAATAGATGCAGGTTTGTTATTTTGAAAATTGTCCTTGCAAGTTTTATTTGCTATTTTTGATGAAAAATTAGTTGTATTATGAAATTATTCATGTTTTGGAACTTGGCAATCTAGTTTGATAAGTAGATAGCAACCATTTTTCGCTCCTTTGCTGATCTTTTTCGTGAGTACTTCTATTAGATTAGGAAGAGGGGTTTTTTTACATTTTGAACTTTTGTGCTGGATTTATATACGGCACAGCAGATTTTAGGTGAGATTGAACATCTTTATTTGTTGGGAGATTTTACTTCTTTTTTTTTTAAATTTTATACTTTACTTCTTGCACCATCTTCTTTTTATAACATTTGCTTTTTACTTCTTGCACCGTTAGCTTTTTACTTCTTGCACTGTTAAGAAAGATTTATAGGTTTTATTAGTTATGTGCTAAATCCCTCCTAACAACTCAACAGTTACTTCGTTCTCATTCACAGCAAAGTATAGACACGTATTCTATTGACTCAAAGGCATGATGACTATCAGTTGAATTTCCAATCTCAATCCACCCTTCCAGTACAAACTGGCACACGTGCATGTGGGAATTCTAGTTATTCAGAATGTTATATAAGTATAAATTATAAAACCAAGAAGAGGGAGATCAATTACTCATTGAAGGTATGAGACATATTTCTTAGTTATTATTGCTAGTTATGCTGAAATTTCTCATGATTTTGTACATTCCAATGTACAATCTAAGGATGAATAATCGGTCAAAAAGGGGGTGGATTGGTTGGGAGTTCTAAGTATGAACATATATGATCTTAAACACTTACGGATAAAAGAGCTATGTCTTGTTATTGTTATTATTATTTTTTGGGTTTTAAGTTCTTCCTAGTTCCTAGTCATATATTCAAGTAATGACAGATTATTCATGGGATGGCTTTTATTGGATTAGTTTAGCAAAACATACGGTCTTAGTGGAATAGTGTTTTAGTTCCATATGATATGTGATACCTTCTCATATTCTACTGAATTATAGAAGATTGTTTGAATTTCTAGGTTGAGATTCCCATTGTTCGAGTCTCATTACAAGCTTTTGATAGTTTTGGCTAAGTGGTATTTGTAATGGTTGTGTATGTCGAAAACTTGACTCTTGTTGCACTGAAACATATAACAGTCTTAATTTGTCTTAATTTTATTTTCATTTTAATATTTTGCAATGAGTGAACGTGTTACTTTATCAGTGTTTTGTAGAGGCAAAATCATCAACAATCAACAGAGACTTAATATGCTAAAGATTTTTAAGAAATCACCATTGCAAAAACATGACATACATGGACAGCGAAATTTATAAATTTCTTTCTTAAGCTTAAATGAGAACAATAGCTGCGCGGGTAACATAATTGGGCTGTGTTCTTTATCATTGGTCGAAAGCTTAAAGTAAACCTACTTCTCAGCTGACCCAATAGTTCATCCCTTTGTTTTGAATGGGTTAGTAATATAATTGTTTTAAATTTCAAAATTATAAAGAAACTTCGACCTTGTCCCTACAAGCACAGGAATCTAATATTTACCACTTTATAGATTGGGACTGCAGTATAATAAATGGCAAGACAAATTTCTCTAGCAGCCATCACAATACCGACGAAAATTGTAGTAGAAAGACTAAGCATGTATGTTCCTGATAGTCAAATCTGTGGCCTCTGAGTGGTTCGAGATCAGAAGCTCGTTCAAATTTGTTCGGGAGTGAGATTGCGATGATTCCTCTTGTTTAAAGTTTTTCTCTATTATTCTTTTTCTTGAGCTTTAGCATCCATGAGCATAATTAGGTAGTAGTTGCAATCTTGGCTTCACTTCGTCTATGTTCCACTTTTCTTTTTGTTGTTACTTAGGTATTGTGTGCACCTCTAGAATTTAAAATAATATAGAATATAATAGGGCTAAACTTCTTAATCCGACTATAACATTTTGGGTAGTGACTAGTTCCAAGAGGTTAAAAGGGTTAAGCATATTAGAACTAGAGTACTTCTAGGATGGATGATCTTTTGGAAAGTGGGGCATCACAGTTAGTATTGGAGTCAATCACCAGTCGAAAGTATAAGATGAGTTTTGGATGAGTTAAAGTTATATAGCGGGCAGAGTGTGACTTTCGAGCTAATGACCATTGTGGGTAGAGCGCGGCTCCCCACAAAGTCAGCTAAGGCTAGCGGGACGAGTCTCACTTCGCCTGATGCTTATGAGTTTGCCAGAGCTTGATTAGAACGTTAGGGCTTCAAGGGGTAGTAATGTGATACCACCAGAATTTGAAATAGTTTTATATATAAAATATAATGCAGCTAAACCTCTTAATCCGGCTATAACATTTAAGGCGGTGGCTAGACTTAAGAGGTTAAGAGGGTTAAGCGTTTTAGAGCTAAAATAGTTAGTTTTAGGATGGGCGACCTCTTGAAAAGTTGGGCGTCACATATTAAAGCGGCCGTCCATATATTTGTTTTGGGAATATTAATACACTTCTCTCATTTCCAGGTATGAGATTGTGCTTATTTTATTTTTTCTAAAATCATTCAATATTATGTCAACCTCTACTAATCAATGAAACGCATACCAACTTTAACATAAGAAAAAAAGAGAGGATATTATGATGGCAGTGATTATGCGTAAGTATAAAACTTCTTACCGAACATGTAGGGAGCCAAGATGCTCTTATAGCATAATGACGATGCCACCACGACCTGTACAAACAACAGCCCCAGATACTATTAACTCTTGTTAATCAAACGTATCTTTGAAAACATTAATTCGTGTGAAAGAAAATAATCCAACCATACTTACCACAAAGTAGCTTGAGGGCAATGCACATGTGTCACGGTATCGGTGAAAAGGTTCAGGACACCCGACCTGCATATTGAATGCAGTTAGAAAGTAGAAAGGTACAAGACTAAATTACAATAAAAGCCATGCAGTTTACAAGATGTCTTAGTTACCCTTCATGCATTTTTTTTTCCTCTTCACTCAAATACTCCATACGATTAAATTTTCTGTTAGTTCTAATGAAGCTCTCTCTGTGCAGCGTTGGAACAAAGAAGAAGATTAAAAAGAAGAGAAAGAAGAATAATCAAAAGAAACCTGAAGAGAGCTCTCTCTAGGACGACAGCAGCAGAAGAAAGAAGAAGAAGAAGAAAAGAAGCAGAAAGGGAGAAGAAAGAAGGAAAGAAAAAGGGGAGAAGAAGAGAAACAATGTTAGAACCATCATGACAACCTTATTCTTAGTTCTTTCATCTTGTCATCTTTCTGCTTCCCTTGTCTTCTTTCTTATTTATTTTTTCTTCTTCTGCTTCTACTGTGGAGAGAGAGAGAGAGAGAGAGAGAGAGAGGAGAGAGAGATTTTCGTCTTAGTTAACTAAAAATCTAACGGTAGGGGGCTAAAACAAAGGAAAATGCAGGGGTCATAAAGACAACTATAAAATGCAGGGATTTTTTGTAATTTAGCCAAGATACAAAGGAAAAAAAAATCTGCTCTACTAGGAATAAAACAGCTAGAAATCAAAGCTAGTGAAAAAGAAACAGCACTAATCCAAAAACCGGCTAAAAACTAGCAAAATAAAGTTACCAGCCGTTCTCTCGATGGAAGGCTAGCTGATACGGGCAACACGGGTTCAACTTTATCGACTGGATTCTATCTGTCGAAATTCTAGGTGCTATTTTCTAAAAAGCAACAACAGTTAAGGCAAAGGTAGTATTTTGTTTAAATTTATGAGCCCATAGACTTGATTACAGAAAGCATCGCTTACATAGTAACATATATCTGTGTGAAAATCATGTTCATATTTATACTCTTAACCCACAATGTAAATTATGAAAAACTTGTGAAATTTTTTTACAAAAAGGTTTGAATAACAAAACACATTGCAGCTTTATCGCAGAAGTTATATCATCAGAAAAATGAGAGAGTAAAAAGCCAAAACTTGAAATCTTTAGCAGTGGCTCACAGCCTGCTGTCTGGCTACCTTTATCCTCTGTCGTGGAATAGGTAGTGGGAGTTCAGGTACCTATAACATCTAACCAAAATCTTTAGCCATCTCAATATACATGAAAAATCGAAATGAATCGAAATAACAAAAATAATGGAATGATGAAATGTTCTAATTTATTAAATTTACAATAAGAATCGAAATCAGTATTAATCTATTATTATTGAGAGAAGTTCAGTTACCTATAAAAATATTTCAAATAGAATTCATAAATTAAAATATAAGATTCAAAGTTAAACTTTAATATTAACATTTGGATGCAAATTTAAATTTATTAATTGAATTTAAAACAGTTGAATCTGAAACTCTAGTACAAATTTTGATTCACTCTTTAAATATACTATTTAATTTAAATTTCAATTCAAATTTGGATGAGATATTGAATTCACAATTTAAATTTCTATTCAAATTGAAATGTTAAAAAAAATATATTCAAATTTAAATCCACCTTTTAAATTTGTAATCAAAATTAGAATCCAAATTTATGCTAGCAATTTAAACTTAAAATTTGAATCCATAATTAAAACTTAAAATTATAATTTAATCTTATAAATTTATGTCCATATTAACTCTAATAAAATTATTTATTTGGATAAAAATAATTATTGGTGAAAACATATATTTTTCAATTTCTCCCAAAATCAAAGTTGACTCCATCTCTATGAAGGGAGTCATTTTGAAGGAATTCGATTTTCCCCATAATGAGAATCAGAATGTCAATTCCTCAAACTAAATGCTAACAATAAAATGGCTCATCCGATTTCTAGTCCAAATTTAAAATTTTTCAAACCAAATGTGTCCTAATTTCTAGAGTATGTACTCTGTGCATATGTCATCTTCGGTAAAATGTACATATATTTGAAACTTACTGTGGTTGATCCTTTCCGCAAGGTGACAATTTGTCTACATGGCTGCCTAGTACTTTCACTCTATTGGATAAAATTCATCTGATATTCAAGTTAAGCCAGCTAGTGATGCGCCCAGGGCTGATATTAACCTGGCTCTACCTAGGTGAAAAATCAAGGATTGAAGGCTGGAATAGGTGTGTTTGAAAATTGACAGGGGTACACTGTAATTTTGGTGATGGCAAGGGCCAAACTGGGAAGGAAATTTTTTATTAATAAGTTTCAAGAATATTATAATTATAAAAATAGTTTTGTAAAAAAAATTATTTACAAAATTAGTTCTATGCGGTGAATAAATTACTTATGTACAAAATTAGTTTTAGAATAATAAAGTTTTCTAGACCTAGTAAATCCAAGAAGCCCAATTGGGAATGCAAAGATAGATTTGATTCCAATGGGTTAAGTTTGTCGCCGCATTAATAGTCAGTTATGTTCAGCCTTAGCATATAAAATAGATGCACTAGCTCTGGTAATAATTCATGTATGTTCTTGAAAGCCACGAATAGTTAGTTATCTCCAATATTTGTCACAGTAAGAAGGATACATATGCAGATAGGTGATGTTTAGATGTCTACAGGTGTATAAAAGGCCGCAAGCACTTTACAGTCAATGACTACAGGAACCAGCTACAAATGACATTTTCACATGCATTTATTTTAACACAAATGCAGATGTGTAAGCAAGTGAAAGGCAAGGAATCATGCTTTTAATTCTTCATAATTAGAATACCTTCGGAGATGCCATGTTGCTCGTGATCTCTGGTATGTCCCAGTTTGCCAAAAGGGGTGTCTACATATGTATACACTATACACTGATTAAGATACTAGTATAAAAGAGCCCTAGTGGACAAAAAAACCAACTAGTCAACAGTGCCCTGATATACTTATACTCTCCTGCATGGACAGTGATTACGTAATGCACCTGAGTATTGTTTTGAATATTTTCTCTTATTGCACGAAGATCCCAAGCAAAGATGCGCCCCCATTTATTTCCGGCAAACAAAGTCTAAATAGGGAGGACAAAAAATAAGACCGGTATAAGTATGCAATGAAAAATCACAGTACAGTAAGAGGGAACAGCATAATGATATTTCGGAAAAAAAAAAATAAAAGTCAAATGTTGAAATATATCTGTTTGAATGCAATATCTTCACGTACACTTTTGAATTTCCTTGTTTCAATTTTTTTTTTCAATTACAAAAATATTAATGTGAATCAGCTTTGTTTGAAGTATCGTACAGGCTTCTCGGCCTTCAATTCAGTCCTACTGACTACCTACCTAATTAACTAGGTGGGGCTTCAAAACCAATTAAAGGTTGTAAGCAGAAACATTAACATACTGATATTGAATTCTAGTTTCAATTGGCTCTGTATAGCCATGGTATTTGCTACAAATCCAGAGTCTATAATCGGCTTCTGGGCTATGGTATTTGAGAAGAGTCTCTACTATCATTTGGAAACAAAAACATAGTTTCGTAAGCGAGAAAGTGTAAATACTGAGTCATCCAGAGGATTTAGGCTTGTAAACATGGCTTTATTTTTGCTAAACAATGTCTATTGGTTACAATAGGCTTGCCTTTCTAGAGAAAGAAAAGTTGAATCTAACTGTACACTACAGATAACCACCATGGAAGACCAAAGATTGACAACTTGGGAGTGCTTGCGGAGGGTGAGGCGACATCTAATGAAAAGAGAAGATCCATTCCAACCTGATAATCATAGGTTGATCTACTCAATCAACGCGAGGAAGTTGCTTTGGCGTGGTAGTTTAAGGAATAAAGGCCCCCAATAATTGGTGAGCAAGAGGCAGTTTGGTAGTCAAAGGTAGAGAAAAAGATTCAAGAGGATGCCATTGTTAAAGTTGATGCAGATTGTAAAGCTCAAGGAAAAATTGGGAACAGGGCTAAGATGTGGAGCAGAAGGCTTGTAGAACGTGTTAGATAGTACAAATTTGTTTGCCATCAACATCTACAAAGAATACATTGCCTTCAACATGTTGAATGGTGTTAAGGCTGCATTAACTGGCATTGAAGGTTTTATGGTTGGGCATCAGCTGGTCTTCAAATCCATGGGAATGCAAGATCTACTAAGAAAATCCTAGGTTTTTTTCTCAACTTCTTTGTCGATTCATTGATCCAAAGGCATTGATGCAAAGAGGATGGCAAGAGGAAGATGACAGGAACTTTTTGGCCCAAAATCACTTTTCAAAGTAAGGCCAAACACCCACATAGTTTAGTAGGCGATAATCCTATATGGGAGGTGGAGAGTTTCAGTTGTTGGATGGGGAGCAAAGCAGTCATCCCGGCACTTAGATGTATGGCAAGATATCGAAAAATTTCAGAATTTGGCTGAGATTTTTGCGAACTCGGATTCAAAAAGCAGAGTATAAATACCCCACGGGTAGTGGAGAGAGGAAACTCTTTCTACACATATTCAACTCTCAAAAGAACTTAGGAGCAGTAGTTTTTCTTTTTTTTTGTAAATAATTGTAGTCTTCTTAGTAGTTTGGTAGTAGGACCTTCAATAGATTAGTAGCATTAGCTTCACTAGCAGCAGTTTTGGTAGTTAATCTTCGAGGGGTTTCGGCCTTTGCGCGAGATCAAGCTGAGAGTCCGAGTTTCCAAGGTGCTTCAGCTCCGAGAGGTGTTTGAGTCCGGCTCCATCAAGTTCGGCCGGAGCTAGGAGGCAAAACGTTGCATTATTTAGGAGGTCAAGTCCCAGCGAAGAGCCCAAGTCGGAAGCTTAAGTTTCGAACTTTGTACCTTCCTCATTCATTTTGAATAAAATTTTCCAATCCATTAGTTTTCAGTAAACACCATGCTTCCGTTTATAAAGAAACCAGATGGAGATCCTTGAATGATGACAGCGCCCAAGAGAGAATCCATCGACAAATTCGAAAAAGAAATATCTGATTGTATTGCCAAGATTCCTGTTTCTTCTCCAACACTACTTGTGGAGTTTGTTCAATCCCAAACATACAGAGTTGGAGATCAAATCAAGTTACTTACTGAGTGTTAAGATGCCTTTAGAAGTTATACTTGATTCATTTTTCCTAGATGAGGCAAAGAAGATTTATGTAGCTCATTGGCATTAGAAAGAAAATCGTGACAACTGATCAGTTCACACATGTTAGAGGAATTAGACTACACCATCAGATTTCAAAGTATCAAACCTGATCTTGAGGACAAGATCTCAGAGGCTGAAGTGAACTGATGCAGTTCGAACCTAGGCCGAGAGCAAATTCAGTCTCAGGCTAAGTTAGGAACTTAGGATTGATCTGGAGGATCAGAACTCAGCAGCAGAAGTGAACTAATGCAGTTCGAATCTAGGCTTAAGAGCAAATTCAAGTCTTAGTTGAGTCATTTCTTCCATTTTTTTTTTTTTTTTGCATCTTTGGTCTTTATTTTAGTTAGTTGACGGAGATTAACTTTATTAGTTTATCAGATTGATTTAGATTGGATTAAATCTAATATTTTCAAAAATAGTACTCGGTTTGTTTGGAAAGTGGTTTTCTTCAGTTCTATTAGAATCCGTTACTTTAGGTATTTAATCTAAACAATCCATGTATAGTCCTTTTGGCCTTCTCTCATAATCAGATTTTATTAATGAAATTTTGAGTTGTTCTAGTGTTTCATCCTTGCTTCTCTCCTCTTTGAGCCTGCATTGGCCGTCTGTTTTCCTTCTAGCTGAGTGTGGACTGGCGGCCTGTATCTCTTTCATTTCCCTCTTCTTTCACTATTTCTTCTTTCTCTTTTTCTTGTTATTTTCTCGACTATAATGCTACAACACCATTGCAACATTACCATTAGCACGGTAGCATTGCTACAGCACCATCAATATACTACTGGTATTATAGAATCTCTACTAACAGGATTAGTGATTTCTTGGTATTTGCTGGCATCCGAGGGCTTTGATAGCACATGTTTATTAGCTATTGTCTTATTTTGGTAGAAATTTTGGGATTTTGCTATCCCTTGATGTTTATATAATTTACTATTTGGTTCATATTTAGTATAAAGTTCTTTCTATCTTTCTGTTTAGTTCTATATACACATTTGAATATTTCAGCTGCATTGTTAGAACATCTTTTGTCAAGTTGTAACTATGTATAGGTATTAACCGGATGTATTTCAAACATGCACCTGAATGTTTTTGGTTTTACGTTCTAGCCTTAACTGTATTTATTTTGAGTACCACTATAACAGAATTGTATATGAATAATTCTTTTCATGGAATTGTTACGGATTTATGCCTTTTTTTGAATTTTGGATTGAGTCAAATTTAATAAATCAATTAAGTTGGTTATGATATAGATTAGGTGTATGGAATATATTATTTTATCTTAAAGTTAATTTCTGATGGTGCAAGATTTATGTCTATCTATACACATCCTAATCTAATTAGGATTAGTTGACTTTGACCGGCGTCATTATGCATTATATATATATATGCATGTACACGGGAGAGGCTTATGTAAATTAATTAAAGTCTTTTGGTTTGCCTTGTGGCCGTACGGAGCACGGCGTGCAATGTGCATGGAGGCTAATTAATTAGCGGCTCGGATCCTTGAAACGTACGGCAATACCAAGGGACACCTTGGATAATTAATTAGCGACCGGGTTCCGGTTCTGGAGAAAGTACGGCAGCAAGAGAAGGTAAACGGGGGCTCGCATGCGGCTTTAGTTTCAGCAGCGGAGCAGAGGTTCTCGACTAATTGCCTGAGCGATTCAGATTCTTCAAAGCAACGTCATAAAAGATTTTGGTCAGAATTTTATATACTTCTTTAATTTGGATCATCATAAGGCACTTGGTTTTTTATTAGAAGAAGACATAAGGTGTAACCTTGTATTTCTTTTGTTTCTTCTTATAGTGGAATACATCTCTCTCGCTCTCCCCGCGGACGTAGGCAATTGCTGAACCACGTAAAAATCTTGGTTTCTTCTTTTTTGCTTTTATTTCTATTATCGTTTTTCGGTTTTCTCTATCTTTCGTGCATCTGTGTTGGTAGCTCATGACAGACAATCCATCAAGTTCCCCACAGGAATTTCTATTGACCCATAAAAAAGATTCTACTATATGACATATTCTTTAACTAGGTGGTCTTTTTACACTAATATTCTCCTTATTTTTGGTTTTACACTTAACATGCTTGTTTATTGGTTTTTATACTTTCAGAATGTTTCTTGTTTATGGACAAAGTACCCCTTCTTTCTTCCGCCACCCATATCTTCCTCCTTGGCCCTTCTTCCTCTCTAGTAGCTTCTCTTCTCTTTTTTTCTTACTACCCTCCGCTCTATTCTCTTCCGTCTCTCTTCTCCCTTCCTGCTTCTCGCTCCACCCTTTTCCCATATTTATATTTTTTTTTTATTTCTTTTTTTTTCCCCTCAAATAAGCAGTAATGGCATGTGAAGGCAGGCTTTAAGGTAAAAGGTACCGTTGGCTTAAAAAGGACCAGCATCCTGCCTTGTGACGAGAGGTCAGGTTGGACCGAGTCACGTTCGAAAAGGCGGGAGGTCATGTTGGTCCGAGTCACGTTCGAAATAGCGGGAGGTCAGGTTAGGCCGAGTCATGTTCGAAGTAGCGTGAAGCTGGCTGAGCCAAGTCTCAATCGAGATCTGTGGGCATTGTGTCTATACGCTTTAAGTTAATTGGTTGCATATTTCTAACAGTTCGAGCTTTTGGGATTAATGATTAGCGCCAACGATCCAACAAGCACGACTCTCTTTTTTACTTCTTCTTTGATGAGAGACGTAGTGAGAGTAGTTACAAGAAGAGAACGACCTTTTTACTTCTTCAACTACTCTAGCAAATGATAATGACAACATGCATGAAATGATTATGAAGAGACAGTCTCCTTCTTTTCTTTTTTTTTCTCTAGCGAGGTGGAAGTCGGATGTAAGTTGTAGTAATGAGAAGGGCATGGTCCCTTTCCTATATCTTCTTCTTCTCTAATGTGAGGACACCGGTGTAGGAATGACAAGTAGGAGATAAAGAGCTTACTGTATTATCATTTATACAACTCATGCGAGAATTTGTACATCCTAATACAAGAATTTGTATAGTTTAGTATAGAATTTGTACAACATTAGCTAAAATGACTTTGAGTGGTGAGAAAGTGGGATGTTAGGACTCTCGTAGCAATAATGAGTTATGGAAAGAATGAACAACATAGAATTGACAAGTTTCATTTTCAAAACCAAGGGCGAATTGAGTGAATGCCGACAATGTGATAGAAACTTATGTTGCAAACCAGTTTGTGCATTTTAATAAGAATTTGTGGAATGGAGAATAAAGATCATGTGGTGAGAATTTGTGCATTTTGTATGAAAATATGTTCATCTTCTCTGTTCAAAATTATAATGGTAATTAGTATATCAAAAGATTCAAAAGTTCAAAACACTAGAATGACATGGTAAGATATAGTTTTATAAAAATAAATTTGAGTAAAATCAAGATTTAAAGCACGACAGCATTAAGTACCTTATTTTCGTTGTCCAACTCAATACTGCAAAGTTCATCACTTTCTGGAGCAGCAAGCTGCAGAGGTCGAATATTGCTTATCCTCATATCCCATATAAAAACTGACCCATCAGGGCTAGCTGCAAACAACCTGTTGAACAAATTAAAAAATATATATTCAAGGATATCAAATACCTCGGAGAATGGAAATATAGAATTGAGCCGCGGCTGGCACAAAAAACTCTAGATTGTGTAAAAGAAGTATCATGCAATGAAAAGAGAAACCAAAACTGCATTTTTTCTCTGTCTCTTCTTGCATTAGAAGAGGCAGAAGCTGCTCAAAAGTTGGTTTGTTCTGTAAGTATTCAAGGGACTCACAAATCCTCAATATTCATCAGGCAGGCCCAAAAGGATTGTCATCACCTGATTGTGAGTAGATCTACTTTCCCCAATGGCTAGTAGGGCATCGTCGATTGACTTGACATTTTGCATATATTCGAACATACTTATTGTTCCTTTCTTGATATACTCAACTTCGCCTTAAGCGAAAAAACTGTGGATGCTGTTTTGTCGAGGGTGCAATGACTGTTCAATCATCTTGGACTGTCTTAAGTGAACTTGAAATCACCATTTGAAGTATGCTGAGAGAGATCGTAGCATTGATCCACGACATGATTGTCGTATCCACTCTTTTCTATATCACATACGCCAAATTAGGTACCATTGTTTTCTTTTCCGACTCCACAATTTTAGGTGGAATGTCTCATGTTCCATCTACAAGAGAAGTCATGCCAAAACTTCCCAATTAAGAAATATTTGTTTCCACACTAGATAGATTGTAGTTGCAAGTTTGATTGGGACTAGCGTTTTGATGTTGACTATAAAAAGAGATAATGAGGATGATGACGATGCCATGATCGCCATCATGATAGTTGACTTAGGATAAAATAATTGTATCCACGATACTTTAGCTACGAGTATTGTAGTGCTTATACTGTAGCCGCAATACTATAATGCAAATTCTAAGATTTCTCCCAATATCCTTTTTTTTATCATTTCTATTTTGGAGAATTATTCATGGTAGTGTCTTCCAATGAAATTTTTATTCAATTACAACTTCAATTGGTCTTCATGAATATACTTGAGTTATTAAAACAATAGTCTTGAGTTAAAAAATGTCTATGGTTTTATTCTAACTAAATTTTGAGAAACAATTGGGCTATTTTTAAAGGCATCATAGACATAGAAACACTCTAGAAGGCTATTTTCTAGAGAAAAACTGATAAAATACAATGGCGCCATTCCGTGCCAATTTGCAACGTACATGCCACTAGCATTGATGACTATGTCGACGTTGGCATGGGGCATCCTACTATGCCGAGCTGTACTGATGGCATACTGACAAGACATGGCTTGGTTGTAGTCCGTTGGCATGATGGACATATTATGTGCCAATAGACAGTTTAATCTCTGACCTACATCAAAATAATGATTTTTTCTACTGAACAACAAATTTTTGAGGAAAGAAAAAATTGCAATAACCTATTTCTCGGCTGTGATAAAGTGAAAATGGTAACAACCTTGACTCGCCATTCGAAGCAAAAGAAATATCATTAAGGCCAGAGTCCTGGCGACTTCCATTAAAATCTGGTCTTAACACCTGCTTTAGTGGTAATTCCATGTAAACAAATGCAAACAAATTATCTAGCTCAAATCATGTAACAACATATTTATATTTATTAAAAATAGAAATACACTCTTGGAAGCACGGTACACTTATGGGCCGTTTGGCTCAAGTTTTGTAATATTCCGGAAATGTTATATATTTTATATTTGGGAGGTTATTAAGAACTAGTGTATCCATATTGATGGACTACTAATGATTCCTATCAAGCATGAAAATAATAATACCTCCTACCCAGTGTTAATCTAGTATTCCTACTACTTATGAATCTGTAATGATTTCACTACTTCATAACTTCTTTTGCAACTACCCAACTTGAGTTGAATGGCAATGATTTGAATATTTTCAATAGAAAATATCGAGGATTATCGGAATATTACAAACCTTGAACCAAATGGCCCCTTAGAGTTAAAACATATATAGATTGATCAAAACAAATAAACTAGAACTTGTCTTTTCTATTCATAACAGTATGCTTCATGCAAAAGGTAACATAATAAAGGGAAGGAAGTGAAGTCTTATTTTTAGCAACCCATTCTATAAAACAGAAATATGTTCTACAATAATTTGTTATAGTGCTAAAGCTAAAAGTTTCATAATTATTCCAACATATTTTTAAAATTACAAAATTTTCCCTACAAACTGTTAATTATCAAATATGCCCCTCTAAAGTTCCGAAAGATGAAAAAAAAATCTTGCAGATTGATTATTGTGAGTTAACCATTAATTTTCCACTGTTAAGACTGTTATGCCTTTGCAAAAATAACTTTTCTAAAAATTCTTTCAGGTTTTATGGCTTAGGTTCACAGAGAATAACACAAAAGTTACATAAATATGTTCCACAATAATTAATTATAGTGCTAACGCTAAAAGTTTCATACATATGCCAACATAATTTTAAAATTGCAAAATTTTCCCTACAAACTGTTCATTATAAAATATGTCTCTCTAAAATTCCAAAAGATGAAATCTTTTCCTTGCAAATTGACTACTGTGAGTTAACCGTTAATTTTCCACTGTTAAGACCATTATGTCTTTGCAAAAACAACTTTTCTAAAAATTCTTTTAGGTTACGTTTGGAAATAGGATAATGTCATCAGGGATTCATTTTTTTATCCCTAAAATAACTTCATATTCTAGGAAAGAGAGGAATGAAGTATTTTTGTGTTTGGCAAGGTTCTAGCATATTCCCCGGAATAAACAATAAGCGAAGAATAGTGGAGAAAGTAAATTGCAATATTTCAAAATACTAAATTTGCCCTTATGTATGTTTCAAATTAATATCTTTGTATAACATATATACAATACTTAATATAAGTAAAACTATATTTTATTTATTTGAATAATTAAATATCTAAACATTGTGATTAAGAAATAATAATATTATTATAAGTACAAAAGAACTGTAACTAATCAACATGATAAATTTTTACAATAATTAAATCTTTATTATTCAATAATATAAGCAATAGTAATAAATTTAGATATTTATGAGAGGGGGAGGCAGCTTGAGTTCAATCCACTCCACTAATTGCAGGTTTTGAGAGGGAAAAGAATGATAGGAAGAAAATGGTGTAAATACGAAGAGAAGAGAAAGGCAGAGTCATAAAATAGATACAACTAGGAAAGAGATGAAGGATTAGGTAAGAGAATGGAGTAAAGAAGAATTTGAGGAGGTTGAAGAAGGCTTATAGGAAAAGAGGCGAAGGCGAAGAGGAAGGGGTAGGTGAGTCCGGCTACTATACTATCGATAGCACCAAGCACTTGGTGCTTCCAAGTTTTCCGCCGTTAGATCTATCCCTTTGATCATTTCCACCCCTTAGATTATACTATTTCCCAACCACCCACTATACCTTAGGAGCTCACTATCACCCCTAACCACACATCACTTCATCCAAGGGTCAAAGACCTAATAGCACCAGTGACTTGCTATTAATAGTATAGTAGCTTAGTTCTATATATATGTGCCATAAACCCTATATCTAAATTATTGGAAATAAAGGAAATATTAAAATGACAATGCGACTTTCCATAATTAGAAAATCCTAAACTAAGGAACATATCTGAGTTGCATTTTGAAGTTGGACTTAGCGAAAAGTATATAACACGATTGAGTAGGAAATCATATTGGATAAAGAATTAGAGAGTTTTCAAAGAATTGGATAAAATGGTTGAAGATAACTTTGAGACCTGTAAGATAATGTTGTCTATAAATGGTAAAATGGGAAAAATATCTTCTTGTTAATGCCTTGGGTTTTCAAGGGAATGGTATTGACAATGTTAAACAAGAAAAGAGCATGTAGGAGCTGTTGGTTTTCATATTCTAATACACTGGATTGTATGCTGTTGGTGTTGGGCTGGCCCTGTGTATTGTTCATTTTTTGAATGGATAGATTAAGTTGATGACGGTCCCCCTTATTTGAAATTGATGGTGTTTCTTAAAAAATATAAAAAATCACATTTCTCAAGGAACAACGGTGCTTACCGTAGTAGGTCTAGACGCACCAGCGTAGACATCATAAAGAAAAACTTCGTAATATCTATGCTTTGTGCAAGCAACCTGCAATTGAAAATATTGTGTTAACACATCTAGTAAGAATCAAAGTTAGCATCGATGTCAAACTATATTTCTACTTAAACTAGAAGATAAAATATCATTTTTTTTTATTTGAGTTACTATACTTTGTTATATTGAAAAGTTTATCAAATTTATTAATTGTTGTAATTTCATCAAAAGTAATTAAAACCATTGAATTTGATAGAGTCGTTGTTTAATTTAATAAAATTTTTACTTACATTGACTAAATCACTCAAATCGGAAAAAATAAATAAATAAATAAAAATTTAAAGCAGTATCAATCAAGAAAAAAGTAATGTGGGGCCTTGCATACATATATTCTCCATATAGGCCTTGGATACATATATTCTACTGCACAGGGTTGAGCCAATTCGTCATTGAGAGAGCATTGTGTCATGGCATTAGGCTAAGAAAAAACAATCGAAGCACCAAATATAAAACAATTTTTTTAGCCTTAAATAACAAATATATAATGTCTTCAAAGAACATAAGTTGGAATTTATAGCAACAAGGCCTTTACTCGGTGGCAACGAGGTAGTTAACAAATTTAAAAAAAGTGAATACATTGTCGCATTTCTACCTCATATGGATTAAGTGGACTCCAACGGACTGTAAGAAACGGCACTGAAGGTTTGCTGATATGTAATCGTGGCTTAGCAAGAACTTCTACCAAAAGGAAAATAGAAAAGTAACACAAAGTAACTCATCAGGAGGAAAATTAGCATCAAATATAATTAAAACAAAACATTCATTGATGTTTAGTTTTAGGTAAAACTGTTGTTGTAAACAAATGCCAAGAAAAGGATGTCTTTCATGTAAATGAAAATCTGTGTTAATTATTGTTTGATTAGGCGACGATCAAAATAGTTTACTGGGTGTATGCGCGTTTTGGAAGAAAAGGAATGAAGAGAGTGGTAAGAGAAAGTGAGGAGAGGTGAGGTGTTTTTAGTTTCATATTTGCATTTTCTATAGTAAAAATGCAAAACATATATAATGTATTATATGAAATTAGATGCTTGGGAAACTCTTTTTGATGCAAAACCTATTTTCAAACCTCTTTAAAACCAACCGAACACTATGTCGGCTAAAACTTCACAAAACTCAGCTAAAGTGAGCAACCTACTATTTGGGAGAGAGAATTACGCATTGATCTATATGGTGTACATCATAGTAAAGAGATTACAGGATAAAAGGGCATCCATCATGTATGTGGTAAGGGAACTTGCCAGATGTTGGACCATATGTGGAGCAGTAGAGGGTATTAAAGTCATAAACTGATAAACACCCAGCACGAGTCACAGTTACAATATTAGAACCCTGAAGTAATAGCATAATCCATCAGAAAATTAAGAACAAAATTACTTGAAACAAAATTAAATGAGCAAATTATATCGAAATTTACCGTAGAATCGAAGTCCAATGCTGAAATTCCTTTCCAGCTGAACAAAAGTAAAGAAGGTGAGTACTTCCTCTCATGACATTAGGAGTATGCAATTTTAGGTTAATGTTTGGCTTGAGGGATATTCTTCCAGAGGCGGTAAAAAAAAATCCCCATAACTTTACTAAGGTACCATCTCCAATATGTTTGGCATGATATCATATAAGGGAATAAGTTGGATGAAGTCCTAGTTATAGGGATATTGCAATTCCACCAATCCAATGTAATTGCTATTTCAAGGATACAACTATACAAGTACATCCTTTCTCAAAAAAATGATACAAGTACATCTTTCCCACTCAAGTCCAAGTGAGAATAGCTCTTAACTAGATTACATTTGGTAGAATAATAAGTATACTGTATACATGATAGTATCCCCACCTTAATCATGACTCTGAGTGAAACACTACCTAGTAAAAAATAAATATAGAGGATGGCACTAACACAGTAAGGTTCTGACTTGCACATATTTCTGGAGTGCCCGTCCGGTGCTCAAAAAGTTTAACCTTCTCAACCCAAAAAATAAAGAAAAAAAAAAGCTTTCAGATAATCATCCATACAAAAAAATAATATACAACAATAATTGATTTTTTTAAAAAAAGAAGCTACTAAAAAAAATTATCATCATGAACACTTAAAGTAACTGTACTTTATAATTGTATAATGCAAAATGCACTACTGGTTGAAATTGTTAAAATATAATTTATCCCTTGCTTGTTTGTTTTTCTCTATTTACATGGTATTAAAACCCAACCAATCTATTGGTGATCTCTTTCTAACTCCCATTTATTCAAGATATGCTTCCAAATTCATCTTCTTCACATCTTTCTACCTACCGATTGTCATCAGAATTTTTGTTCTTTCATGGCTACATCTTCTTTCACCCTTCTTCCAGTCCTTATGTTGTAAACGTAACCCTCTCTGTTTATAAGAAATTTATAAGTAATTATTTTGTGTGTTCCTATTGTTCTTTTAAATTGTGTTGGAAAATCTATGATCTTAAAGGTCACGTCAGGGAAGGTGCTTCTCTTCGACTTGTGTCCCTTTCAGCAGAAGGAAATAAAACAAAGCTAACAACTTGGCAATAGGATATATGGAAAAGCTGGATTAAGGCAAGTCTGGTTGAAATGAGGTCAATTGAGGCCCGTTTGGTGCAATCCGGAGTAGGGATTAGTAAAACAGTCATTACTTTGCGTTTGGGTGATTGTTTTGGACAAGCAGCTCAGCCTACAGCCAACTTCTAGCTCGAACACCTATTAGCAATTGTCCAATTTCTCTCTAAAGAAAATCAGATCGGCGAACCTTTTACTGTGTTGGAAAGTAGGAAAGATTTGTCCATGATATGGTATACATTCATACTAGCAATAAATATACACAGTTTAGTACTCGTTAGTAATAATAATTCGTTGGGTCTAAACCACCAGCCTAAAATACTTAAGTTCAGTTATTATTACTAATGTCCATAATTTTTTATATACCCAATCACAACCGAGTTCCCATTTGATATGGGACTATTAGAGTGTCACACCAAAACATAAGGTTGAATCTGTTTTCACATAGCAATCTGCTCTGATACCAACATGATGTAGAATTAAGTTCTAGCAAAAGCTTAAGAGGTGTAAATAACAAGGAAATGTGTTCATTCAATATTATAGCAAGGGAAGTTTTCTCTCTCAAAAAATATGTGCATAAATATTGCAGGAAAGTACATTAAAAACTGAAAGTAAACTTGAAGATACAAAGCTAGTCTCTCTAACCCTTTTCGAGTGCTCTACTTATGCATCAAAAGAGGCCCTTAACGACACAAACAAGTGCCTCTAAATACTAATTTTCTCGAATCCGCCTTGTATTCCCAGTAACATAGATATGCATATGAAAATCAAAGTGCTCTAGAATCTCAAAATCGTGTTTATAATCTCCATCCAAAAGAAACTTAAATCGAATTGAGGATCTCTTACTGTTGCCAATGAGTCGAGCAGGAGCTTGGAGGCATTGCGCCGGTAGTCCAAATTGAGTCTCCCGTCCAGTTCAGGGGCCACTCGCGACCACCGACTCCTTCCTCTGCGAACAAGTAAGAAACCAAAAACGAAAGTATCGATTCTCACCTAAACGAGCACGGCATTGAGCAAGAGAAAGGGAGAACTAGTCCGAGGCAAAACCCTAGTAAATTCGCCATGGCTCCGTGTTCGTTTGTTAACCAAAGGAGAGAGAGAGAGAGAGAGAGAGAGAGAGAGAGAGAGAGAGAGGAGAGGAGAGGAATGGGTTTACGCGCCAGAGAAAAGAGAAAAGAGGGGGGAACGATTATAAAGGAAGGGTTCAGAGGAGAGAGCGCGTGTGGGCGCGCGTGGGGCGTGCGCACGTGCGGACCGAACAGCATGGCGTTTCCCTTCGTGAAAACGGTTATTGTGGGCCCATCATTGATGAGATCCGAGCCTTTCGTTTCATGCTTCTTGAATCGTAGCCGTCTATCTGCTATATTATTTAGATTAATTAATACTACCCATACACTTAAAATGAGTTATATTATCCATCCAAGGTTGTGACTTTTTAAAATTTATTTCTAGTATAAAATGCACATCTATACAGGAAATTTTTTTTTTTTTTTTTTACAAGTATTTTTACCAGAGAAAAAGAAATATTTATTTATTGATTTATTAATGAACAAGCACTTGGTTAAATATTCTTTAGTTAATTTTTCTTTTGTAAATCATACTATTCCATCAATCATCTATTTATGTTTGGTCCTAAAACAAAAACTTAGAATAAAACATTGTTCGGTCTTATTCCCCAAACATATTTAGTGATGGTAGGAACAACAATTTTCGTCTCTCTAAAATAAATTAGTATAAATCTAAAATTACTGTTCTATTTTTTTCTCTTAAAAAAAATTATTACCACTTGAAAATAAACTTATTTAAAATAAATATCATTTTAAACTATTATATTAATTTTTAATTAATCTGAGTAATCTAATTATTTTATTAACTAATTATCAAACTATTAAATAATTAACTAATTGGCTTATTAATTTATTAATTTATTTGTGCTTAATTAAATTATTAATTAACAATATACATTATTAAGTATTTTATTTAATTAATATTTAGAATTATCTAGCTCTATTCAAGATTAATTAGTTAATTAAATAAGTTAAATTATTGTTGAATTATTATTTTATATTCATTAATTAGATAAAATATTTTTATTTTAAAATTATAATTACTTTTATTTTTACTGTTTCAATCTAACTATACAAACATTATTTTCCTTATTTTCAAAAATAATTTATTTTTCACACAATTGTAAAATTGATGTTGTTTTTGCTTATTCTAAAAATTATATTTATTTCAAGGGGGATGCTACCTGTACATCCCGTGAGGGGTGTATATCCTACACTGAAATTCACCCCACCCCAGAATGGGGTGGGGTGTAGGATGGGGTGGGATGACCAGTGAAATTCACCCCACCCCAGAATGGGTGGGGTGTAGGATGTACACTCCTCACGGGGTGTACACTTAGATTTACCCTTATTTCAATCCTAAACCAAATGATACCATTCCCTCCATTTGGTTTCAGAATAAATTGGAGACAACGAAAGTAATAAAAAAATAGCAAAAATAATCATTCTATGCAATCCTAAAATAATTGGAAAACAATTATTTCGTTATCTTGATGCTATGATTAGCTTAATAAAAGTAATTAAGTAATATAAAAGCATGATTATATATATATATATATATATATATATATATATATATATATATTATTTTTAAATATATTAAGATATTTTAAAATAATAATAATAATTATCATTATTATTATAAAATAATAAAAATGATAATTTTTTTTTATTATTATTAGTGGTATAACAACTACTAGTACTATTATTATGTTATATTGTACTATATTATATTATTATATGATTATTTTTATAAAATTATATTATGCGTTATCCTACAATATGCCATATAATATAAAATAAAATATTACACAAGATAATAAATATATTAAATATTTAATATTTTAAAATATATTCTCTATGATTATTTATATAATATTATATATTATTATTAAGTTATATAATAATATTGAAGTATTTTATATAATAATATGATTATAATAGTATTATTATATATAATATTTTAATTATTTTGTTTAACAAAATATATTAATTTTTTAATATATATTATTGTACATATATTAAATATTCTATATATGAGAGGTATAAACTAGAACAATCTTGGCATTTTAAAATTTTCAGCTACTTTTTCTACTATTTTTTTATTATTTTTAATAAAATTACAAAATAAAATTTTAATTGTCCTAGAGTATAAGAAAATATCAAATCAATTACATATTTTTTTTTTATTTCTATGTATTTCAAAATAATAAATTATTTAAAATTTGAAAATATTTATTTATTAAAATATTATTTTATTACTAAATGCAACCTTAGAAGTAAAAATGTTCAAATACAGTAGGATTATTGATAAAAATGGTCAAATAAACAACACATGGATGCTAAATTTTAACATTGGTATAGAAGTTTAGAGGTTTTTTTTTTTTAGTGTCATCTCAATTTTTTTTTTAACAAATAATTCTAGTAAATTTATATTTACATTTATGAGCTCTTTCTTTGCCACACGATCACGTTGGCATTCTCATCATGTTCATATTCACATTTTAGCTGTTTTTTTTTCTTTTTTTATTATTATTATTATTTAGGGACAATAAAAGTAAAATAAAAAGAGGGCTTTTTTTGAAATTGACCTTATAAAAATTTAAAATTTTGAAAATGGCCCTGCAAAATTTGTATTAGCAAAAATAGTCCTCTTCCTGCCACGTCAGCGCGCCACGTCTGCCGGGGCCGCCAAGTTGGCTTGAAGTAAAGAAGGCGCTGAAGCGGTCAGCGCCTTTAACATTAAGTTAAAGGCGCTGAATGGCTCAGCGCCTTTACTGTTTTGCACTGAAGGCGCTGACTAGCTCAGCGCCTTCAGTGTAAATCACTAAAGACGCTTATCCACTCAGCGCCTTCACAGAGAAGCCATTTTTCGCTTACACTGAGGACTTAAGCATTTTTCGCGGCGAAAAATGCCTAAGTCCTCGACGCCGTGTGTGTATGCTGAAGGCGCTGTTTCATTCAGCGCCTTCAGCACGGAAGGCGCTGAGTGGGTAAGCGTCTTTAGTGATTTACACTGAAGGTGTGATGATCCGAACTCCCGCAGGAACTGTGCAACATTAAACAGTGACTGTAGGGAGCTTATCCGGTGAAGCAGAGCTTGTAGAATCGAAATTGGATATTTAATATAGACTCTGCGCGAAAATCGGAGCAAATAGAATTTTCCGGGAGCTTTCGGCAAAATTTCGGATGAGAATTTGGCGAAATGGACATCGTATTTGGACTCAGCGCGCGAAAACGATCGAAACGGTATATTTACTTTAATTTTTCGGCACCTCGGTACTGTTCACGCCGGAACAGTAACTCCGGCCGCCGGAATTACTGTTCCGGCGACCGGCGAGCGGCGGCGGGCGGCGGCGCACGGCGGCGGGCAGCGGCGCAGCGGCGGCACAGCGGCAGAGGGCGGCGGCGCAGGCGCGGGCGGGGGGCTCGGGTGCGCGGTCCATGGGCCTGGCGTGCACCGGGAGCACCGAATACCCCCCCCGTGCCACGTGGCGGCTCCCGATTGGCTGGCCGGCTTCTAGAAGCCCACGGGGACTGTGACACGTGGCACACCCGGATTGGCTGACAGGATCCGGAAGACCCGGCGCGGGGACCGGGCCCGTGCTCCACGTGGACACGTGGCGTCTTCTGAGTGGCCCTTGCACAGGCTGTTCCCTGTTTTGTGGACACGTGGCGCGTTTTGGTAGGCCCGTTTCGGTGTTTCCTGTTCGGATCTGATCCTGTGTGGAGTCTCAGCCCATTATAAATAGGGCCCCCCACCCCCTCTCTTTGCACCTCGGTTTTCGAGCCCTTAGAGAGAGAACCAGAGTTTGGGCCCTCTACGAAATTTCTTCCTCTCTCTCTCTTCTCTCTCTCCTCCAAATCTCAGAATTTTTGGAGTTACAGTTAGTGAGTTATCTGCGACGCGGCGCACTGCGACGGTTTTCTTTTTCGGCCCATTTCCCGTCGCAGTTCCGTCGAAAATTCCCTATGGGCTAACCAGGAGGAATTTTTGGACGATTTTTGCGACAGCGCGTTCCTAAGAGGTAAGGCTTTGATTTTCGTGTTGATCACTTTGCTCCATTTCATACTTTTGGCACGATTCCCGAGGTCTCTTTGACCCCCCTTTTTGCTGTGGAAATTTCTGGACAGTGTCAACTTCTCCGATTTTTATCTTGGCGTAGGAGCATCAGATCGAGACGTTTAAAGAGTCGATTTTGATCTACTCTTCGCGAGGAACGCAACCATAATTTTTCTGGATTTTGTTGAGCACTATACAGAGGTGAAAAACTCCTCTCTTTTCGTGCTATTTGAAAAACAGCAAAAGCTGTATTTTTATGAATAATATAGTTACACCCTGTGCAATGTGTGTTGCTGTAGGGCACCGTTCTCGGCAGACAGCAGTTCTAGGGGACTGTGGACAGCCAGGAGACTATCTGGGTGTGATTTGAGCTGTTCAAGGTGGGCGGTTGTTGCTTACCTCATTTTTGACAAGCTCACTGGGATTACTGGAACTCCCCTAAAATTCAATTGATAAGAACAATTGGGACAAACTAATATGACAATTGATGAGAACAATTGGGATAAACTAATATGACAAATGATGAGAACCATTGGGACTACTAACAGGACTACTAACAGGACTACTAACAGGACAACTAACAGAACAATTGATGAGAACCGCTGGGACGAACTCTCCTAAAAATTAATATAACCCCACAGATGATATGATGACTTATATTGGGACACTGTGATTGAGACAAAGGCTATAACCTCGCATGCAAATGACTTTTATTCAGTAAATCAATCTTTTTAAATCTTTGACACTATTTTACAACTTTTAAAATAAAGACAGTTGCATGCATGCCCGGACATCAGGTAGGGCCACTATTTATTGCTACACTATCATATTAAGACTTGACATGTTTTATTGCTCTCTTTTGCTTTCAGTTGCTCGTCGCTCGAGTATGAGCAGGGGTTTGGGATAGTATAGCCAAGGTTATGTTAGATTATAAACTTGTGGGGTGTTGCGGTGACTGCGGACTGTAGGCGGTCGGCCGGATGTTTATCCTTGCATCAGAATGGGGTTGAGTCTGGTCTATTTTTTGGCATCAGCAGGGGATCGGGCTTTTCTCTAGTGGATGGTTTTTCCCACTTATTGAGTACTATGGCATTAGATCAGGGTTTCTTAGTGGATGTCTTTTCCCACTTTGATCATAGTCATGATCCAGTCCTGCTATTTACGACACTTATGATACTTATTACTGAGGTACTTTTACTCGTGTGGGTCGCTCCCCTCGAGTGCCACTCCGGAGTGTGTTACAGACAGACTTTGAGTCCTTGAGACTCCTATCCCCTATCGGTGTTATGCGTTGACCAGCATACCCAATTTGGCAAACACTATTCCCTATCGGTGTCATGCGTTGGCCAGCATACCCGATTTGGCAAACACTATCCCCTATCGGTGTTATGCATTGGCCAGCATACCCGATTTGGCAAGGCACAGCAGGCAGTACCAGTGACACAAGACTGAGTTATTTCAGGCAGGCATGTTTGGTATTGTTGCATACAGTCATTTCATGCTACATGACATTTAGAGGCATACTAGTGGTGGTTTTCCTTTATTCAGCAGTTCTGTTTACAGCTTTACCACTTATTCCTTTCTGGCCTCTAGTAGTCCTAGTGGGTGCGTCAGAGTTGAGGTTTTTGCCCACTAGGGGAGGCTACTGGTTTATCTGGTAGTTCTCACCCCCATTGTTCTTTTCTGTTTCTTTCTTCTCCTTTATTTTTGCAGAGTCGTCTGCGGGAGCTGCTAGGCCATCGGCAGCTGATCGAGGTAAGGGGATCGCTGAATAGATAGATCTCCTGGGAGATTGAGAGCTGTTAGATAGATGCTGCACCCTTTACTCAGACTGTGGTATTCTTCTTTTATTCTAGGTCTGGCTTTCGCCAGCTGGATGTACTATTTTGGTGAGCTGGGAGATTATTGTACTTATTACAGCTTTATTAGTAGTTCCAGTCTGAGATACTATGTGGTTCTTCCACTTCAGCTCTGTATTATGCTCTTTTATTGTTTATATTATATCGGAGCAGGTTACCAGCGCTTCGTGTACTCGGGAAATCCCATGTGCACGGCGGATCTGTTGGCGAGCCCGGGTTCCGGGGCGTGACAGATTAAGTTGGTATCAGAGCTTAGGGATAGGTCAGTTGGGACTTAGGAAACCCTAGGCTTTTGACATACCCTAGGATGATAGGGTGCGAGAGACGTGGCAATTTTGCGGAAGTCGTTGTGTTACTTATTTAACTCTTCCAATAAAGGAAGAGGGGTCGACATAGCCTACTTCTGGTAGACTGTTATGTTGGCTGCAGACAACATAAAGTCACAGAAATAGGAGAATGTCTTTGACTTTCGCTAGAATGGGTCGTGTGGGGTTTTGATACTAAGGGTGGTTTCTTGTGGTAGGATGCCTCCGCAACGTAGAATGTTGACGCGTTCGCAGCCTTCTTCCCCTGAGCCCGAGCCGGAAGAGTCCGAGCAGGGCCAGCAGAGTGAGGTGCAGGAGCTGCAGGCTCAGATGGCCCAGATGTCAGAGGCCGTGCGGCGTCAGGAGGAGGCCATGGGTCGGCTGACGCAAATGTTAGAACAGAGGGCGCAGCCTGTTGTTGCACCCCCGGAGAGTTCTCCCGTACCACCCTCCCCTGCTGTGGCTTCCCCAGTTGGACCGGTGACCTCGGCATCCCCTGTTGCTCAGGGGACAATCCGGCCATTGACTCCTGCGGAGGAGCAGGAGATTGCTGACAAACTTACTCAGTTCTGTAAGCGGGGACCGCCCAGATTTTCAGGGCGGAATATTAAGCCTTGGGAGATTGGGACTTGGCTTTCGTCAATGGAGAAGTTATTCCGGGACTTCTTCATTGACCAGAAGTACAGGGTACATATGGCTGTACACTGTTTAGACGGGGATGCTGATGCATGGTGGCGTCGGGTGGAGCCACTGGAATTTCAAATCACTCGACAGCTACCCTTGTCTGAGTTCAAGAAGATGATTCTGGATACGTACTTTTCCACGAGTATGAAGAAAAAGCTGGAAGATGATTTGAAGAATCTTCAGCAAGGCGACCGGACGGCATTAGACTATTTTCAGGAGTTCACGCGGTTACTCAACTGCGTACCCTATGTCGCCAGGGATGGACCGCACCAGGTGGAGCTCTTTGAGTCGGGCCTGCGCCCAGAAATCTATACTCTGGTGCATGCTCAGAGACTACAGACCTTGGAGGAGGCAGCAGAGCATGCCCAGTGGGTTGAGAGGGGAGACCACGTCGTTGCCAGACGTGGGGGCCTAGTCGCTCAAGGCGCAGACAGGAAGCGACCAGCGCAGGACGACGGGGGACAGGCCAGTTCTTGGAGGCCGCCACGACCGCCACGGCCTCAGTTTTCCGGCCGTGGGCGTTCTGAGCGGCGAGGGCCTGGGGGATCCCAGAGGCCACCGCAGCATCAGCAGCAACAGCATTCGCATCAGCAGAGATCGCAGTCGCGGCAGCAAGGGCCTCCGCGACAGAGGCAGCAGGCGAGGCAGCCCCAGGCTACGGTTAGGTGCATTTTCTGCCAGGGACATCATAACTCTGATGCTTGTGATCTGAGGTTTGGCCGCTGTTATCGGTGTGGACAGTCTGGCCACCTCCGAGCTGCCTGCCCATATGCACCATCGACGGCTCATTCTTCAGCATCTGCTCCTTCTTCGTCTCAGCAACGGTCGACGGCTCAGCGGCCATATGCTCCAGCAAGCTGGCCATCTTCTTCCCATCCCACGGAGTATCGCCCTCCAGCTCAAAGTGGGCGAGTGTATGCTGCACAGGTAGAGGACTCTTCGGCAGCAGATCACGTGGTGGCAGGTATCACCTTACTTTCTGGCATTAGGACTCGTACATTATTTGATACTGGAGCATCGCATTCTTTTATTAGTAAATCATTTGCATCATTACATGGGATAGAGGTAGGACTTTTGCCACGTGCACGAGAGGTTCAGATTCCCGATCACACCTTGCACGTGGAGGAGTGTTGTTGGTCCTGCCCGATGCAAATCGAGTCCTGGATTATGCCAGCTGACCTGTTGGTCCTGAGACAATTGAAGGACTTCGATGTGGTCCTCGGGATGGACTGGCTGGCTCGGTATTTCGCGACTATTGACTGTGCCGCAAGGACGGTCACTTTTAGAGAACCAGGCCAGGAGATGATGGTATACCGGGGATGTCAGAGTGCTTTCTTTGCCTCTATGGTTTCGACTTCCCGAGCAAGGCAGATGATCCATCGAGGATGTGTAGCCTTTTTGGCTAGTGTTGTTGAGGGGCCTACGGCGGCACCGGAACTCGGGGATATCCCTATTGCCCGCGAGTTCCCGGATGTTTTCCCACCTGAGCTGACTCGCATGCCGCCAGATAGGGAGATTGAGTTTGTGATTGACGTAGTTCCGGGAACTGCGCCAATCTCAAAGGCTCCTTACCGGATGGCACCGGCTGAGTTGCGAGAGCTTAAGGCGCAACTTCAAGATTTAATGGATAAGGGCTTTATTAGGCCGAGTGTGTCGCCTTGGGGAGCGCCGGTGCTATTCGTGAAAAAGAAGGATGGGTCACTTCGATTATGTGTGGACTATAGAGAATTAAATAAAGTGACCATCAAGAACAAGTACCCTTTGCCGCGCATCGATGATCTTTTTGATCAGCTGCAAGGGTCTTGTGTCTTCTCTAAGATAGATTTGCAGTCTGGTTACCACCAGTTGAAGGTGAAGGCCGAGGATATTCCGAAAACGGCATTTAGATCACGGTACGGGCATTATGAATTTACAGTTATGCCTTTTGGGCTAACTAATGCCCCTGCCGCATTCATGGATTTAATGAACCGGATCTTCCGACTATACTTGGATCGATTCGTAGTAGTATTCATTGATGATATCTTGATTTACTCCCGAAGTGATATTGAGCATGAGGAGCACTTAAGGATCGTGCTGCAACTTCTGCAAGAGAAGAAGTTGTATGCCAAGCTGGCAAAGTGCGAGTTTTGGCTGCGGGAGGTAGTCTTCTTGGGCCATGTGATTTCCGCTGCAGGGTGTGGCGGTGGACCCAGCGAAGATTGAGGCAGTCCGTGATTGGCCCCGACCGACGACGGTTTCTGAGGTACGTAGCTTTATGGGTTTAGCTGGGTATTACCGTCGGTTTGTGGAAGGCTTTGCGAAGCTCTCCACACCCCTCACTCGCTTGACGCGTAAGGGAGTAAAGTTTATCTGGAGTGAGGACTGTCAAAAGAGCTTTGAGGAGCTGAAAAAATAGACTGATGACCGCTCCTATCCTTTCCCTTCCTGTTATGGGAAAAGGATATGTGATCTATAGTGACGCATCACACATCGGACTTGGTTGTGTGCTGATGCAGGAAGGGAGGGTAATTGCTTATGCATCAAGGCAACTCAAGGATTATGAGAAGAATTACCCTACCCATGACTTGGAGCTCGCTGCCGTGGTTTTTGCACTAAAGCTCTGGCGTCATTATCTATATGGGGAGCATTGTGAAATCTACACCGACCACAAGAGCCTAAAATACCTGTTCACGTAGAAGGAGTTGAATTTGAGGCAACGTAGGTGGTTAGAGCTATTAAAGGATTATGATGTAGATATTCTCTACCACCCAGGCAAGGCTAATGTGGTCGCTGATGCCTTGAGTAGGAGGGCGGTGCAAAGTTTGTCTATGTTGATCACAGACCAGGCACCGCTATTAGAGGAAATGAGACGACTCGAGATAGAGGTTGTGTCCCCTGGGGTCACTGCTAGACTGACATCTTTAGTCTTGCAGCCCACTCTGCTGGACAGGATCAAAGAGAAACAGAGTGAGGACCCCCACTTGGCCAGGATTAGAGATCATATTCCGAGTGATCAGTCAGGGGACTTTACGATAGATGCCTCGGGAATACTGAGGTACAGGAACCGAGCATGTGTGCCAATAGATGTGGAGATTAGAGAACAGATATTGCGAGAGGCCCATTATACACCTTATACCCTACATCCTGGTGGGACTAAGATGTATAAGGACCTCAAGGCACACTTCTGGTGGAAAGGCATGAAAAGGGATATTGGGAGATTTGTGGCGCAGTGTTTAACCTGTCAGCAGGTGAAAGCTGAGCATCGAGTGCCAGCTGGGCAAGTTACAAAGTCTCCCAATCCCCGAGTGGAAATGGGACCACATTACAATGGACTTTGTGGTCGGACTACCGAGGGCCCAGGGAGGAGCAGACGCTATCTGGGTAGTTGTTGATAGACTTACCAAGTCGGCGCACTTTCTGCCCATGCAGACTACGTGGCCACTTGAGCGACTAGCCCAGCTATATCTAGATGAGATAGTTAGATTGCATGGGAGTCCCCGCCTCCATTGTATCAGATAGAGACCCGAGGTTTGTTTCACGTTTCTGGATGAGTTTGCAGACAACCTTGGGAACTCAGCTTAGGTTCAGTACTGCTTTTCATCCGCAGACGGATGGACAGTCAGAACGGACGATACAAATCCTGGAGGACATGTTAAGGGCTTGTGTCCTGGATTTCGGCGGAGGGTGGATTCGACAGTTATCTTTGGCTGAATTCGCGTACAACAATAGCTTTCAAGCGAGCATTCAGATGGCTCCGTTTGAAGCATTGTATGGACGCAATTGGTCGATCACCACTTTATTGGAGTGATGTGGGCGAGAAGCGGACCTTGTGGACCAGATGTGTTGTTAGAGGCAGAGGAGAAGGTCCGAGTGATTCGGAAGCATCTTCAAACCGCCCAAAGCCGACAGAGGAGCTATGCCGATGTTCGGCGACGAACTTAGAATTTCAGGTTGGAGATCATGTATTCCTGAAAGTCTCGCCGTCCAAAGGAATCAGGAGGTTCGGCATTCGTGGAAACTTAGTGCCCCCGATATATTGGACCCTTTGAAGGTATTGGGCGTATCGGGCCAGTTGCCTACCGACTCGCACTTCCTCCAAGGCTTGCTGGTGTCCATGATGTATTTCATGTTTCTACTTAAGAAAGTATCTCTTCGACCCATCGCACGTCATCGACTTCACACCGCTTGAGATCAGCGAGTTTGAGGTATGAAGAACGCCCACTGCGAGTTCTGGATCGAGAGGTGAAAGAATTACGCAGTCGGGCCATTCCCTATGTGAAGATCCAATGGAGCAATCATGACGAGCGCGAGACTACATGGAGCTCGAGTCGGAGATGAGGGATGCTCACCCCTACTTATTCGAGACATCGGACTGAGGATTATGTTTAGTCTCGTTTCGAGGACGAAACTCTTTTTAGTGGGGAGGATGTGATGATCCGACTCCCGAGGAACTGTGCAACATTAACAGTGACTGTAGGCTTCCGGTGAAGCAGAGCTTGTAGAATCGAAAATTGGATATTTAATATAGACTCGCGGAAATCGAGCAAATAAAATTTTCCGGGAGCTTTCGGCAAAATTTCGGATGAGAATTTGGCGAAAATGGACGTCGATTTGGACTCAGCGCGCGAAAACGATCGAAACGGTATATTTACTTTAATTTTTCGGCACCTCGGTACTGTTCACCGGCCGGAACAGTAACTCCGGCCGCCGGAATTACTGTTCCGGCGACTGGCGAGCGGCGGCGGCGGCGGCGCACGGCGCGGGCGCGGCGCAGCGGCGGCACAGCGGCAGAGTGCGGCGGCGCAGGCGCGGGCGGGGGGCTCGGGTGCGCGGTCCATGGGCCTGGCGTGGCACCGGGAGCACCGAATACCCCCCCGTGCCACGTGCGGCTCCCGATTGGCTGGCGCTTCTAGAAGCCCACGGTGACTGTGACACTTGGCACACCCGGATTGGCTGACAGGATCCGGAAGACCCCGCGCGGGGACGGGCGGGCCCGTGCTCCACGTGGACACGTGGCGTCTTCTGAGTGGCCCTTGCACAGGCTGTCCCTGTTTTTGGACAGTGGCGCGTTTTGGTAGGCCCGTTTCGGTGTTTCCTGTTCGGATCCTCCTGTGTGGAGCCTCAGCCCATTATAAATAGGCCCCCCCCCCCTCTCTTTGCACCTCGTTTTCTGCGAGCCCTTAGAGAGAGAACCAGAGTTTGTGGCCTCTACGAATTTCTTCCTCTCTCTCCTTCTCTCTCTTCTCTCCTCCAAATCTCGAATTTTTGGAGTTACGTTATGAGTTATCTGCGACGCGCGCACTGCGACGGTTTTCTTTTTCGGCCCATTCCCGTCGCAGTTCCGTCGAAAATTCCAAGGGGGGCTAATGAGGGCAGGGGGAGAAGACTGTTGGCTACGATGATTTTTTTTGCGACACGCGCGTTCTCTAGAGGTAAGGCTTTGATTTCCGTGTTTATCACTTTGCTCCATGTCGTACTTTTGGCACGTTTCCCGAGGTCTCTTTGACCCCCCTTTTTGCTGTTAAATTTCTTGGACGTGTCAACTTCTCCGATTTTTACTTGGCGTAGGAGCATCAGATCGAGACTTTTAAGAGTCGATTTTGATCTACTCTTCGCGAGGAACGCAACCGTAATTTTTGGATTTTTCCTGAGCACTATACAGAGGTGAAAAAACTCCTCTCTTTTCGTGCTATTTGAAAACAAGCAAAAGCTGTATTTTTATGATACATAGTTACCCCCTGTGCAATGTGTGTTGCTGTAGGCACCGTCTCGGCAGACAGCAGTTCTAGGGGACTGGGGACAGCCAGGAGACTTCTGGTGTGATTTGAGCTGTTCGAGGTGGGCGGTTTGTTGCTTACCTCATTTTTGACACTCACTGGAATGGCTGGTAACGTCCCCTAAAATCAATGATAGAACAATTGGGACAAACTAATATTACATTGATATAACAATTGGAAACTAATATGACAAATGATGAT
>CM055080.1:10435816-10483283 GCA_029204045.2 Tillandsia leiboldiana | reverse complement strand
TTTGTTGAGCACTATACAGAGGTGAAAAACTCCTCTTTTCGTGCTATTTGAAAAACAGCAAAAGCTGTATTTTTATGAATAATATAGTTACACCCTGTGCAATGTGTGTTGCTGTAGGCACCGTTCTCGGCAGACAGCAGTTCTAGGGGACTGTGACAGCCGGAGACTATCTGGGTGTGATTTGAGCTGTTCAAGGTGGGCGGTTGTTGCTTACCTCATTTTTGACAAGCTCAACTGGGATTACTGGAACTCCCCTAAATTCATTGATAAGAACAATTGGGACAAACTAATATGACAATTGATGAGAACAATTGGATAAACTAATATGACAAATGATGAGAACCATTGGGACTACTAACAGGACTACTAACAGGACTACTAACAGGACAACTAACAGAACAATTGATGAGAACCGCTGGGACGAACTCTCCTAAAAATTAATATAACCCACAGATGATATGATGACTTATATTGGGACACTGTGATTGAGACAAAGGCTATAACCTCGCATGCAAATGACTTTTATTCAGTAAATCAATCTTTTTAAATCTTTGACACTATTTTACAACTTTTAAAATAAAGACAGTTGCATGCATGCCCGGACATCAGGTAGGGCCACTATTTATTGCTACACTATCATATTAAGACTTGACATGTTTTATTGCTCTCTTTTGCTTTCAGTTGCTCGTCGCTCGAGTATGAGCAGGGGTTTGGGATAGTATAGCCAAGGTTATGTTAGATTATAAACTTGTGGGTGTTGCGGTGACTGCGGACTGTAGGCGGTCGGCCGGATGTTTATCCTTGCATCAGAATGGGGTTGAGTCTGGTCTATTTTTTGGCATCAGCAGGGGATCGGGCTTTTCTCTAGTGGATGGTTTTTCCCACTTATTGAGTACTATGGCATTAGATCAGGGTTTCTTAGTGGATGTCTTTTCCCACTTTGATCATAGTCATGATCCAGTCCTGCTATTTACGACACTTATGATACTTATTACTGAGGTACTTTTACTCGTGTGGGTCGCTCCCCTCGAGTGCCACTCCGGAGTGTGTTACAGACAGACTTTGAGTCCTTGAGACTCCTATCCCCTATCGGTGTTATGCGTTGACCAGCATACCCAATTTGGCAAACACTATTCCCTATCGGTGTCATGCGTTGGCCAGCATACCCGATTTGGCAAACACTATCCCCTATCGGTGTTATGCATTGGCCAGCATACCCGATTTGGCAAGGCACAGCAGGCAGTACCAGTGACACAAGACTGAGTTATTTCAGGCAGGCATGTTTGGTATTGTTGCATACAGTCATTTCATGCTACATGACATTTAGAGGCATACTAGTGGTGGTTTTCCTTTATTCAGCAGTTCTGTTTACAGCTTTACCACTTATTCCTTTCTGGCCTCTAGTAGTCCTAGTGGGTGCGTCAGAGTTGAGGTTTTTGCCCACTAGGGGAGGCTACTGGTTTATCTGGTAGTTCTCACCCCCATTGTTCTTTTCTGTTTCTTTCTTCTCCTTTATTTTTGCAGAGTCGTCTGCGGGAGCTGCTAGGCCATCGGCAGCTGATCGAGGTAAGGGGATCGCTGAATAGATAGATCTCCTGGGAGATTGAGAGCTGTTAGATAGATGCTGCACCCTTTACTCAGACTGTGGTATTCTTCTTTTATTCTAGGTCTGGCTTTCGCCAGCTGGATGTACTATTTTGGTGAGCTGGGAGATTATTGTACTTATTACAGCTTTATTAGTAGTTCCAGTCTGAGATACTATGTGGTTCTTCCACTTCAGCTCTGTATTATGCTCTTTTATTGTTTATATTATATCGGAGCAGGTTACCAGCGCTTCGTGTACTCGGGAAATCCCATGTGCACGGCGGATCTGTTGGCGAGCCCGGGTTCCGGGGCGTGACAGATTAAGTTGGTATCAGAGCTTAGGGATAGGTCAGTTGGGACTTAGGAAACCCTAGGCTTTTGACATACCCTAGGATGATAGGGTGCGAGAGACGTGGCAATTTTGCGGAAGTCGTTGTGTTACTTATTTAACTCTTCCAATAAAGGAAGAGGGGTCGACATAGCCTACTTCTGGTAGACTGTTATGTTGGCTGCAGACAACATAAAGTCACAGAAATAGGAGAATGTCTTTGACTTTCGCTAGAATGGGTCGTGTGGGGTTTTGATACTAAGGGTGGTTTCTTGTGGTAGGATGCCTCCGCAACGTAGAATGTTGACGCGTTCGCAGCCTTCTTCCCCTGAGCCCGAGCCGGAAGAGTCCGAGCAGGGCCAGCAGAGTGAGGTGCAGGAGCTGCAGGCTCAGATGGCCCAGATGTCAGAGGCCGTGCGGCGTCAGGAGGAGGCCATGGGTCGGCTGACGCAAATGTTAGAACAGAGGGCGCAGCCTGTTGTTGCACCCCCGGAGAGTTCTCCCGTACCACCCTCCCCTGCTGTGGCTTCCCCAGTTGGACCGGTGACCTCGGCATCCCCTGTTGCTCAGGGGACAATCCGGCCATTGACTCCTGCGGAGGAGCAGGAGATTGCTGACAAACTTACTCAGTTCTGTAAGCGGGGACCGCCCAGATTTTCAGGGCGGAATATTAAGCCTTGGGAGATTGGGACTTGGCTTTCGTCAATGGAGAAGTTATTCCGGGACTTCTTCATTGACCAGAAGTACAGGGTACATATGGCTGTACACTGTTTAGACGGGGATGCTGATGCATGGTGGCGTCGGGTGGAGCCACTGGAATTTCAAATCACTCGACAGCTACCCTTGTCTGAGTTCAAGAAGATGATTCTGGATACGTACTTTTCCACGAGTATGAAGAAAAAGCTGGAAGATGATTTGAAGAATCTTCAGCAAGGCGACCGGACGGCATTAGACTATTTTCAGGAGTTCACGCGGTTACTCAACTGCGTACCCTATGTCGCCAGGGATGGACCGCACCAGGTGGAGCTCTTTGAGTCGGGCCTGCGCCCAGAAATCTATACTCTGGTGCATGCTCAGAGACTACAGACCTTGGAGGAGGCAGCAGAGCATGCCCAGTGGGTTGAGAGGGGAGACCACGTCGTTGCCAGACGTGGGGGCCTAGTCGCTCAAGGCGCAGACAGGAAGCGACCAGCGCAGGACGACGGGGGACAGGCCAGTTCTTGGAGGCCGCCACGACCGCCACGGCCTCAGTTTTCCGGCCGTGGGCGTTCTGAGCGGCGAGGGCCTGGGGGATCCCAGAGGCCACCGCAGCATCAGCAGCAACAGCATTCGCATCAGCAGAGATCGCAGTCGCGGCAGCAAGGGCCTCCGCGACAGAGGCAGCAGGCGAGGCAGCCCCAGGCTACGGTTAGGTGCATTTTCTGCCAGGGACATCATAACTCTGATGCTTGTGATCTGAGGTTTGGCCGCTGTTATCGGTGTGGACAGTCTGGCCACCTCCGAGCTGCCTGCCCATATGCACCATCGACGGCTCATTCTTCAGCATCTGCTCCTTCTTCGTCTCAGCAACGGTCGACGGCTCAGCGGCCATATGCTCCAGCAAGCTGGCCATCTTCTTCCCATCCCACGGAGTATCGCCCTCCAGCTCAAAGTGGGCGAGTGTATGCTGCACAGGTAGAGGACTCTTCGGCAGCAGATCACGTGGTGGCAGGTATCACCTTACTTTCTGGCATTAGGACTCGTACATTATTTGATACTGGAGCATCGCATTCTTTTATTAGTAAATCATTTGCATCATTACATGGGATAGAGGTAGGACTTTTGCCACGTGCACGAGAGGTTCAGATTCCCGATCACACCTTGCACGTGGAGGAGTGTTGTTGGTCCTGCCCGATGCAAATCGAGTCCTGGATTATGCCAGCTGACCTGTTGGTCCTGAGACAATTGAAGGACTTCGATGTGGTCCTCGGGATGGACTGGCTGGCTCGGTATTTCGCGACTATTGACTGTGCCGCAAGGACGGTCACTTTTAGAGAACCAGGCCAGGAGATGATGGTATACCGGGGATGTCAGAGTGCTTTCTTTGCCTCTATGGTTTCGACTTCCCGAGCAAGGCAGATGATCCATCGAGGATGTGTAGCCTTTTTGGCTAGTGTTGTTGAGGGGCCTACGGCGGCACCGGAACTCGGGGATATCCCTATTGCCCGCGAGTTCCCGGATGTTTTCCCACCTGAGCTGACTCGCATGCCGCCAGATAGGGAGATTGAGTTTGTGATTGACGTAGTTCCGGGAACTGCGCCAATCTCAAAGGCTCCTTACCGGATGGCACCGGCTGAGTTGCGAGAGCTTAAGGCGCAACTTCAAGATTTAATGGATAAGGGCTTTATTAGGCCGAGTGTGTCGCCTTGGGGAGCGCCGGTGCTATTCGTGAAAAAGAAGGATGGGTCACTTCGATTATGTGTGGACTATAGAGAATTAAATAAAGTGACCATCAAGAACAAGTACCCTTTGCCGCGCATCGATGATCTTTTTGATCAGCTGCAAGGGTCTTGTGTCTTCTCTAAGATAGATTTGCAGTCTGGTTACCACCAGTTGAAGGTGAAGGCCGAGGATATTCCGAAAACGGCATTTAGATCACGGTACGGGCATTATGAATTTACAGTTATGCCTTTTGGGCTAACTAATGCCCTGCCGCATTCATGGATTTAATGAACCGGATCTTCCGACTATACTTGGATCGATTCGTAGTAGTATTCATTGATGATATCTTGATTTACTCCCGAAGTGATATTGAGCATGAGGAGCACTTAAGGATCGTGCTGCAACTTCTGCAAGAGAAGAAGTTGTATGCCAAGCTGGCAAAGTGCGAGTTTTGGCTGCGGGAGGTAGTCTTCTTGGGCCATGTGATTTCCGCTGCAGGTGTGGCGGTGGACCCAGCGAAGATTGAGGCAGTCCGTGATTGGCCCCGACCGACGACGGTTTCTGAGGTACGTAGCTTTATGGGTTTAGCTGGGTATTACCGTCGGTTTGTGGAAGGCTTTGCGAAGCTCTCCACACCCCTCACTCGCTTGACGCGTAAGGGAGTAAAGTTTATCTGGAGTGAGGACTGTCAAAAGAGCTTTGAGGAGCTGAAAAATAGACTGATGACCGCTCCTATCCTTTCCCTTCCTGTTATGGGAAAAGGATATGTGATCTATAGTGACGCATCACACATCGGACTTGGTTGTGTGCTGATGCAGGAAGGGAGGGTAATTGCTTATGCATCAAGGCAACTCAAGGATTATGAGAAGAATTACCCTACCCATGACTTGGAGCTCGCTGCCGTGGTTTTTGCACTAAAGCTCTGGCGTCATTATCTATATGGGGAGCATTGTGAAATCTACACCGACCACAAGAGCCTAAAATACCTGTTCACGTAGAAGGAGTTGAATTTGAGGCAACGTAGGTGGTTAGAGCTATTAAAGGATTATGATGTAGATATTCTCTACCACCCAGGCAAGGCTAATGTGGTCGCTGATGCCTTGAGTAGGAGGGCGGTGCAAAGTTTGTCTATGTTGATCACAGACCAGGCACCGCTATTAGAGGAAATGAGACGACTCGAGATAGAGGTTGTGTCCCCTGGGGTCACTGCTAGACTGACATCTTTAGTCTTGCAGCCCACTCTGCTGGACAGGATCAAAGAGAAACAGAGTGAGGACCCCCACTTGGCCAGGATTAGAGATCATATTCCGAGTGATCAGTCAGGGGACTTTACGATAGATGCCTCGGGAATACTGAGGTACAGGAACCGAGCATGTGTGCCAATAGATGTGGAGATTAGAGAACAGATATTGCGAGAGGCCCATTATACACCTTATACCCTACATCCTGGTGGGACTAAGATGTATAAGGACCTCAAGGCACACTTCTGGTGGAAAGGCATGAAAAGGGATATTGGGAGATTTGTGGCGCAGTGTTTAACCTGTCAGCAGGTGAAAGCTGAGCATCGAGTGCCAGCTGGCAAGTTACAAAGTCTCCCAATCCCCGAGTGGAAATGGGACCACATTACAATGGACTTTGTGGTCGGACTACCGAGGGCCCAGGGAGGAGCAGACGCTATCTGGGTAGTTGTTGATAGACTTACCAAGTCGGCGCACTTTCTGCCCATGCAGACTACGTGGCCACTTGAGCGACTAGCCCAGCTATATCTAGATGAGATAGTTAGATTGCATGGAGTCCCCGCCTCCATTGTATCAGATAGAGACCCGAGGTTTGTTTCACGTTTCTGGATGAGTTTGCAGACAACCTTGGGAACTCAGCTTAGGTTCAGTACTGCTTTTCATCCGCAGACGGATGGACAGTCAGAACGGACGATACAAATCCTGGAGGACATGTTAAGGGCTTGTGTCCTGGATTTCGGCGGAGGGTGGATTCGACATTTATCTTTGGCTGAATTCGCGTACAACAATAGCTTTCAAGCGAGCATTCAGATGGCTCCGTTTGAAGCATTGTATGGACGCAAGTGTCGATCACCACTTTATTGGAGTGATGTGGGCGAGAAGCGGACCTTGGGACCAGATGTGTTGTTAGAGGCAGAGGAGAAGGTCCGAGTGATTCGGAAGCATCTTCAAACCGCCCAAAGCCGACAAAGGAGTTATGCCGATGTTCGGCGACGAGACTTAGAATTTCAGGTTGGAGATCATGTATTCCTGAAAGTCTCGCCATCCAAAGGAATCAGGAGGTTCGGCATTCGTGGGAAACTTAGCCCCCGATATATTGGACCCTTTGAGGTATTGGGGCGTATCGGGCCAGTTGCCTACCGACTCGCACTTCCTCCAAGGCTTGCTGGTGTTCATGATGTATTTCATGTTTCTACTTTAAGAAAGTATATCTTCGACCCATCGCACGTCATCGACTTCACACCGCTTGAGATCAGCGAGGATTTGAGGTATGAAGAACGCCCACTGCGAGTTCTGGATCGAGAGGTGAAAGAATTACGCAGTCGGGCCATTCCCTATGTGAAGATCCAATGGAGCAATCATGACGAGCGCGAGACTACATGGGAGCTCGAGTCGGAGATGAGGGATGCTCACCCCTACTTATTCGAGACATCGGACTGAGGATTATTGTTTAGTCTCGTTTCGAGGACGAAACTCTTTTTAGTGGGGGAGGATGTGATGATCCGGACTCCCGCAGGAACTGTGCAACATTAAACAGTGACTGTAGGGAGCTTATCCGGTGAAGCAGAGCTTGTAGAATCGAAATTGGATATTTAATATAGACTCTGCGCGAAAATCGGAGCAAATAGAATTTTCCGGGAGCTTTCGGCAAAATTTCGGATGAGAATTTGGCGAAATGGACGTCGTATTTGGACTCAGCGCGCGAAAACGATCGAAACGGTATATTTACTTTAATTTTTCGGCACCTCGGTACTGTTCACGCCGGAACAGTAACTCCGGCCGCCGGAATTACTGTTCCGGCGACTGGCGAGCGGCGGCGGGCGGCGGCGCACGGCGGCGGGCAGCGGCGCAGCGGCGGCACAGCGGCAGAGGGCGGCGGCGCAGGCGCGGGCGGGGGGCTCGGGTGCGCGGTCCATGGGCCTGGCGTGCACCGGGAGCACCGAATACCCCCCCCGTGCCACGTGGCGGCTCCCGATTGGCTGGCCGGCTTCTAGAAGCCCACGGGGACTGTGACACGTGGCACACCCGGATTGGCTGACAGGATCCGGAAGACCCGGCGCGGGGACTGGGCCCGTGCTCCACGTGGACACGTGGCGTCTTCTGAGTGGCCCTTGCACAGGCTGTTCCCTGTTTTGTGGACACGTGGCGCGTTTTGGTAGGCCCGTTTCGGTGTTTCCTGTTCGGATCCGATCCTGTGTGGAGCCTCAGCCCATTATAAATAGGGCCCCCCACCCCCTCTCTTTGCACCTCGGTTTTCGAGCCCTTAGAGAGAGAACCAGAGTTTGGGCCCTCTACGAAATTTCTTCCTCTCTCTCTCTTCTCTCTCTCCTCCAAATCTCAGAATTTTTGGAGTTACAGTTAGTGAGTTATCTGCGACGCGGCGCACTGCGACGGTTTTCTTTTTCGGCCCATTTCCCGTCGCAGTTCCGTCGAAAATTCCCTGTGGGCTAACCAGGAGGAATTTTTGGACGATTTTTGCGACAGCGCGTTCCTAAGAGGTAAGGCTTTGATTTTCGTGTTGATCACTTTGCTCCATTTCATACTTTTGGCACGATTCCCGAGGTCTCTTTGACCCCCCTTTTTGCTGTGGAAATTTCTGGACAGTGTCAACTTCTCCGATTTTTATCTTGGCGTAGGAGCATCAGATCGAGACGTTTAAAGAGTCGATTTTGATCTACTCTTCGCGAGGAACGCAACCGTAATTTTTCTGGATTTTGCTGAGCACTATACAGAGGTGAAAAACTCCTCTCTTTTCGTGCTATTTGAAAAACAGCAAAAGCTGTATTTTTATGAATAATATAGTTACACCCTGTGCAATGTGTGTTGCTGTAGGGCACCGTTCTCGGCAGACAGCAGTTCTAGGGGACTGTGGACAGCCAGGAGACTATCTGGGTGTGATTTGAGCTGTTCAAGGTGGGCGGTTGTTGCTTACCTCATTTTTGACAAGCTCACTGGGATTACTGGAACTCCCCTAAAATTCAATTGATAAGAACAATTGGGACAAACTAATATGACAATTGATGAGAACAATTGGGATAAACTAATATGACAAATGATGAGAACCATTGGGACTACTAACAGGACTACTAACAGGACTACTAACAGGACAACTAACAGGACAATTGATGAGAACCGCTGGGACGAACTCTCCTAAAAATTAATATAACCCCACAGATGATATGATGACTTATATTGGGACACTGTGATTGAGACAAAGGCTATAACCTCGCATGCAAATGACTTTTATTCAGTAAATCAATCTTTTTAAATCTTTGACACTATTTTACAACTTTTAAAATAAAGACAGTTGCATGCATGCCCGGACATCAGGTAGGGCCACTATTTATTGCTACACTATCATATTAAGACTTGACATGTTTTATTGCTCTCTTTTGCTTTCAGTTGCTCGTCGCTCGAGTATGAGCAGGGGTTTGGGATAGTATAGCCAAGGTTATGTTAGATTATAAACTTGTGGGGTGTTGCGGTGACTGCGGACTGTAGGCGGTCGGCCGGATGTTTATCCTTGCATCAGAATGGGGTTGAGTCTGGTCTATTTTTTGGCATCAGCAGGGGATCGGGCTTTTCTCTAGTGGATGGTTTTTCCCACTTATTGAGTACTATGGCATTAGATCAGGGTTTCTTAGTGGATGTCTTTTCCCACTTTGATCATAGTCATGATCCAGTCCTGCTATTTACGACACTTATGATACTTATTACTGAGGTACTTTTACTCGTGTGGGTCGCTCCCCTCGAGTGCCACTCCGGAGTGTGTTACAGACAGACTTTGAGTCCTTGAGACTCCTATCCCCTATCGGTGTTATGCGTTGACCAGCATACCCAATTTGGCAAACACTATTCCCTATCGGTGTCATGCGTTGGCCAGCATACCCGATTTGGCAAACACTATCCCCTATCGGTGTTATGCATTGGCCAGCATACCCGATTTGGCAAGGCACAGCAGGCAGTACCAGTGACACAAGACTGAGTTATTTCAGGCAGGCATGTTTGGTATTGTTGCATACAGTCATTTCATGCTACATGACATTTAGAGGCATACTAGTGGTGGTTTTCCTTTATTCAGCAGTTCTGTTTACAGCTTTACCACTTATTCCTTTCTGGCCTCTAGTAGTCCTAGTGGGTGCGTCAGAGTTGAGGTTTTTGCCCACTAGGGGAGGCTACTGGTTTATCTGGTAGTTCTCACCCCCATTGTTCTTTTCTGTTTCTTTCTTCTCCTTTATTTTTGCAGAGTCGTCTGCGGGAGCTGCTAGGCCATCGGCAGCTGATCGAGGTAAGGGGATCGCTGAATAGATAGATCTCCTGGGAGATTGAGAGCTGTTAGATAGATGCTGCACCCTTTACTCAGACTGTGGTATTCTTCTTTTATTCTAGGTCTGGCTTTCGCCAGCTGGATGTACTATTTTGGTGAGCTGGGAGATTATTGTACTTATTACAGCTTTATTAGTAGTTCCAGTCTGAGATACTATGTGGTTCTTCCACTTCAGCTCTGTATTATGCTCTTTTATTGTTTATATTATATCGGAGCAGGTTACCAGCGCTTCGTGTACTCGGGAAATCCCATGTGCACGGCGGATCTGTTGGCGAGCCCGGGTTCCGGGGCGTGACAGAAGGCGCTGAGCCAGTCAGCGCCTTCAGTGCAAAACAGTAAAGGCGCTGAGCCATTCAGCGCCTTTAACTTAATGTTAAAGGCGCTGACCGCTTCAGCGCCTTCTTTACTTCAAGCCACCATGGCGGCCCCGGCTGACGTGGCGCGCTGACGTGGCAGGAAGAGGACCATTTTTGCAAATACAAATTTTGCAGGGCCATTTTCAAAAATTTAAATTTTTATAGGGTCAATTTCAAAAAAAGCCCATAAAAAAAGACATGATGATTCTATAAACAAGGTGATTGAATCAGTGTATTCAATTTAAAAATGAGAATGTCACTTGAGTAGAGTGGCCTATAAAAAGCACGACTCGCCTTACTCCCACTCGCATCCTCTCCTCTCCAGGTCACAATTTAATTCCTTGTATACGCTATACCCACCTCCTCGCTCCATCAAAAGGCTATAAGCACGACACAGCCACGCGTCACAATCTTAACGGTTTCTTGGTGTGCCCTTAAAATACTCTCGCGGTATATCATACCGCAGTGAGGTTTATAAGATACGCTCCTCTCCCCTTGCGCTGCTTCTCGACTCCGACCTTCGTTTCCCTCTTCTTAATCGAATTCGAACCCCCCATCTCTCTCTCTCTCCCTCTCTCTCTCGTTCGCGCTCGAGGAAAGGAGAGAAACCCTAGGCGGCGGGGGGCGGGGGCGGGGGCGGGGTCGGGGTCGGGGGTTGGAGTGAGTGGGGAGGCAGTGGAGGAGGAGGAGGAGGAGGAGGAGGCGGTGCTCGCGAAGGAGCAGAAGCTGATCGCGAGGATGACCGAGGCGCATGGGAGCCCCAACCCTAGGTCGCTCCATACGCTTGCCTCCATGCTCGAGGCCCAGGAGGCCAGGTGCGTTCTATGATCCGCCCCCACCCCCCTCCCTTTCCTACTTTTCTCTTCGCGAAATTGGGGGGTTTAGGGTTTTGATTCGCCGGGTCTTTGGTCGTGGGGTGGGAGCCCCTGGGTGGTGAGAAATGGTCGTGGGGTGGGAGCCCCTGGTTTTGATTTGCTGGGTCTTAGGTCCATTCTTTCATCCAAGGCTAAATACTCAAAATTAGCAATGATCTGATACGAGCTCAATTATATATATATATATATATATATATATATATATATATATATATATATATATATATATATATATATATAACTAGGCTACTATGCTGTCGATAGCATCAAGAATCAAGTTTTTAGCCCTTGGATTAAGGGATGTGAGGTTAGGATGATAGTGATCCCTAGGGTTTAGTGGTTGGTTGGTTGAATAGTGTAATCCAAGGGGTGAAAATGATCAAAGGAATAGATCTAACGGTAAAAATTTTGATAGCACCAATTGTTTAGTGCTATCGATATCATTCCAGCCGGACTCTCTCTCTCTCTCTCTATATATATATATATAATTGTGCTCTTATGCTTTTAAAAGTATCAAGTCATTGGTGCTTGTAGGTTTTTAGCTCTTAGATAAAAGGATGTGCGGTTAGAATGATAGTGGGCCCCTTGGGTTTAGTGGGTGGTTGGTGGAATAGCATGATCTAAGAGGTGAAATTAGTCAAAGGGATAGATCTAACGGTAGAAAACTTACACGCACCAATTGCTTAGTACATTTAAAAGCATAGTAATCGGACTATATATATATATATATATATATATATATATATATATATATATATATATATATATATATATATATATCAAAAGTTCAAATCAACAACCTTGCTGTTATCAAGATTTTATATATATATATAAAGGGAAATGATACTTGTACACCCAAAATGGGGTGTATATCACACACCCCACCCATCCAATGGGTGGGGTGTGATGATGGGTCAATCGATGTGACCCGTAAAAAATATCGCCACCATTAAAATGGTGGAGGTGTATGATATACACCCCTTCGGGGTGTACATGTAGCATTGCTCATATATAAAACTAGGCTACTATGCTATTAATAGCACCAAAGTCATTGGTGCTATTATGTTTTTGGTCCTTGGATTAAGAAATGTGCGGTTAGGATGACAGTGGTCCTTTAGGATTTAGTGGGTGGTTGGTTGAATAGTATGATCTAAAGGTTGGAAATGATCGGTTGAATAGTATGATCTAAGGGTTGGAAATGATCGAAGGGGTTGATCTAACGGTGGAAAACTTAGTAGCACCAAGTGCTTCGTGCTATCGATAGCATAGTAGCCGGACTCTCTAGAGAGTCCGGCTACTATGCTATCGATAGCACGAAGCACTTGGTGCTACCAAGTTTTCTACCTATATATATATATATATAGAGAGAGAGAGAGAGAGAGAGAGAGAGAGAGAGAGAGAGAGAGAGAGAGAGAGAGAGTCTGGCTGCTATGCTATCAATAGTAGGTGTATATATATATTCATAAACACTATAGAATTTAATTGTCAAGGAGGCTGCCTTTAACCAAGAACCTAGCTTGGGCTATATAGACCAAATTAAGTAGGTGTAAGTTTTCAAGTTTCACTTTTTATAAGATTAATCTATGATAATAGAAAATAAAGTCAACTAATTTAATTTTAAGCTGTTGGATTTTAATATGACTTGATAAAGAAAGCCCATACTGGTTTGATTGAAATCGGATTGCTTCACCGGTTAGATGGTTGAACCGCCAGTTTAAACTATTTAGAACAGACTGGGTCACGGTCGGACTTATCCGGCTCAAAGAGTTGAACTGAGCCGCTTTATAGACTGGGTCACGGTCGGACTGATCGAATTGGCCTTGTTCGATCCGATTTTTAAATCATTGTAGCGACCCAAATCCATTTACATTCCTAGTTAAGTTGGGTCTTCGTATTTTCAAAGTCATTTGCATTCACTACTAACAATCAACCGAAATGCTTTTGGCGAATTGTGCGAACCAGACGAGATAATACAAAATATTGAGCAATCGTATTTTTCAGAATCCAAAATTATATTTTCAGCAAAATGGATAAAACTTCAGTGGGAAGCTCCCAAACGCTTCGTTGGGGAGCCCCGATCTGCTGTCACGTGTTAGTTTTACCTCAATCCAATGATTCGCTGGATATTTTTTAATACTAAAACCTAAAAATAATTTTTAAACTCTAAAGGAAAGAATTATGAACTTTGGATAAAAATAAAAGTGACACGTGGCGATGAATTGAAATTTCTTAACAAAGCGTCGTTGGGGAGTTTTTTTTTTTCCAAGCAATATATGTGAGAAACAAACAAACGAATAAGAGATACCCGGTAATCTCATTCATCAGAATCCAAATTTAAGGAATCCAATTCCCAAGAATCCAAATAATCATGCAAAGCAGGAACTAAACGGTTGGTTAAAATTTGAACATGCGGAGGCTTATTCCTCTCTATCATCCAATGGTTACGAATTATCCACCTAAAATTGAACGGTAGATCTCCACTCATTCATTGTTTTTCTTTTTCCAGTTTTCGCATATAAATATAATAATAACAATAAGAATAAAAATTCCTCCTCTCTCTCTCCCTCCATCTAAGAGAGATGGGTTTTGGACAAGAAGAGTAAGTTTTTGTTTTAGTTAATTTTTTTAATATTATAATAATTGAAATTAGACACTAGTTTTGTTGTATATAAAACTTTGTACATGTTTTTATTTTTTTATTTTTTTACTGTGCAGTTCTCAGAGATTTTTGGCTGCACCAGTGAAATCTGCGGTCGACAAATTTCAGCTCCTGCCGGCCTTCCTGAAGGCATGTATTTGATCAAATCCGCACAAGTTTAGTTAATATTTATGATGGCCGTCGAATTTATAAATTGAGGTTTTTTTTTTTTTTGTTTTTTTGTTTTTTTGTTTTTTTTCCCCCTTTGGTGTTTGCAGGTACGGGGGCTTGTGAAGCAGCACATTGATTCATTCAACTACTTCATCAATCATGAGATCAAGAAGATCATGAAGGCCAATGACCTCCTCGTCGCGCACCACGATCCCAATATTTATCTCCGGTGAGTGCGATTTAGTGTTTATTCACATCTGAATCGTAGTATTTGGTTCATGAAGAGTATGATTAAGGCTCTGTTTTCATGTCGAAATAATTTATCTAATGATAACTTATTTTTTATGAAGATTTTCTTGTATTATCGAAAACTGAGAGTTTGATTTTTTACTCCTTAAAAATGTTGGACTTAATGAATTGAAAGCGGAATATGGTATCCATTCCAAACATTTGATCCCTCTCCTCATCTACCAAATACTACATATTTCTTGAGTAAATCAAAGAGATATACTGAATTAGATGTTCGTACATCCAAATGGGGTATTAATGTCTAGAAAGGCATAATATATTCGAAGTCTTAGCCATTTTATCATAATAAGATAAATTATCTTGTAGGCGAAATATATTATCCTAACAAATTATGGCTGTTAACACCTTGCAATCAAAATAGAAAATCCTTATGGTGTCACTAGTTATCTTTGAATAACTTGTTCTGGCACCCAAACAGGTTGTTTACATATTTTCGGAGTTTGATGTTAATGTTTGATATGTATAAACTTGATTTAATTGATTTAGGTACACGAATATATACATTGAGAGTCCGTCGGTGGAGGTGGACCGGGTCTCTGAGGAGCTCAAGCCCCACTTTTGCCGCCTCTCCGATCGCACGTAAGTGGGCTTTAAGATTTCTCTCTATCTTCTGATTTGCATTCTTTTTTCCCTTAATTTTATGTCTATGCCAACCATTTAGTTAGTTTTCACTACAATTTTATTTTCTTATTATCTACTTTTTTTTTGTTTATATTGTTATCATCATTACTGTTATTATTTATATTTGAGAAGTTTAAGTAATTGGAATGGAGAAAAAAGGTGTCGGTGGGCTGTTTCTACTAATCTGTAATTGTTAGGTGATGAGGGGGTTGGTGGTGGTGGTGGTTAATACAATATCCTAATAGCACTACAACCTACAGGAGGGCCAAGTGGATGCTTACGGTTATTGAGAAGTAGTTGGAAATGGAGAAAAAAGGATGTGGGGAGGGTTGCGTGTGGAGAGGGCTATCCCTTGCAACCTACCAGGAGTTTAGAGAGCTTACATGATTCGGGTGCTTCTTGTGCTTGTTTGGCCTTACTTTTGCTTCTGTTTTCAACTATAGTCACGTCTAATAGAGCACTTGGCAAATTGAGAAATCTGGTGCTATTACTGTAGGCGGGAAGCTGAAATGAGATTTTGAGCCGTATAAGCAGAAACTTTCTCCACCGGATTGGAGCGTGTACTTCTTACTAGAGAGAGAAATTGTTGGGGGAACTTTAGTAGAGTCGCCGAGAAGCACTACTCAAATAGCAGCTAGTTGAACAACACTAAAACCTACAGTAGGGCAAATAGAGCCCTTAATAATATTGAATAGGTTTTTTAAAATATCCCAAAATAGCCTTGCCTTTGAAGTTAAGAAATTTATTTATTTATTTTTTATTTTTATTATGTCAAGAGGCATAATTTTGGTTCTTAGCTTAAATTGTTTTGGTTCTGGATTTTTTGATGAAGGCTCAAACTGGTTTGGGATTTGGGCAGGGTAATGCACGTACACGTAACAGCCTTATGCTAACTTACGGAGGCTGTTTTAGTTCCTTTCTTTGATGGTTTAAAAGAATGCTTTTTTTTTGCTATTTTTACAGTTATGCTGCTCCTGTGAAGGTTGACATTGAATACACAAAAGCAAACCTACCAAATAAAGTCGAGTATAAGGTATCAATGTTTTCACAAGTCGATCTTGCACGTGTCTTCAGCTACTTTGGAAGACGCTTATCTATTCTATTTGTTTCAGAGAGGTGTACTTATTGGACGAATGCCAATTATGCTCCGCAGTTCCCACTGCGTGCTAAATGGGAAGGATGAAGAACAACTTGCTCGCCTTTGTAAGTTATGAACTTACACATGCCATCGAGCAAGTTTTTTTTTTCCATGCTAGTGAAAATTTTCTTTTGTTGTGTAATTTAGTTGCGCTTATACGCTGTTGTGATTCTAGGTGAGTGCCCTCTTGATCCCGGTGGTTACTTTATTATCAAAGGAACTGAGAAGGTAAATTTAATGATTTATGCCAACATTCTCCTCCCCCCTTCTCATACCAATGGTCCTTGCTCATACATTCTTTACTTTGATGTTTGTGCTGTTCCTTTTATTTTCCTTTTGATTGACGATTTACCATAGTAAAGAGCTTGGTAAGGGGTCCTAGTTATTTTATGTCCAAAATTGGAAAAATGAAATTTTGACACAGAAATGGACAAGTCTCCTGCTTGTATCGTGCTGGTGCAATACATGCTGCCTCCTGTGCCTAGCAACATTAGCGGCACGTGTACTCAAATTCAGAACTCATTAATATCATGATTCCTATTGATGTCTGAATTAATTGATGGAAATCAAAATTTACTATGTATATTTATCATAGCTTTTCTGTTCTTGCATTCAAAATTATACTTCTAAAGGTGACTACGATTTTATAATTAATATGCAGGATGCCCCTAAAAAAAAACTGGCTATGATTCATTTTTTCTCTAGAATCTTAATTTGTTTTAGTTGATGGATCAAACTGCATTAAGTGATTCAAGCTGTTGCTGTCATCTTCCGTCGATGATGAGCTATCTTTTTATCTGTAATTATGGTAAAATTGAAAGAATTATGTTGTTATTTTTTTTTTGGGTACCTATCCTGTTGTCTTGATTTGACTTTTTGTTTTCTGTCTTTGCTCATGTATGCAAAGGACGTGCTGCTAATATATTTTTATGTGTTTTTAGGTGATTTTGATACAAGAGCAACTTTCAAAAAATCGTATTATCATTGATACTGATAGTAAGGGGAGGTATGTTCTTTTTGCTGATAGTCCTGTTTCCTTTTTGTTATTGCTCTTATACTGTGGAAAAACATTATTTGGAGGTTCTTGTTCCTAAACTTGGAGAAATATACATCACAGTATTTTAATGACAAGTGGAGTGAAGTTGTTTATTGAGTAAAGAAATTAAAAGAAATGTTTAAGTTTAAATTTTTAATATCAGATGTATTTTTCTAAAGTTTGTCTATATCACATTCAGTTGTTCTCTCTTTGGATTCTATCACCAGTTTCTTTCCCCACTCATTCAATATATTTACAATCACTCTGAGATTTCCAGAAATCTCACGAGGCTTTCACCTTGTTCTGTGAGCATGTTGCTTAGATGCTTCATAACTTGCTTTTTAGTGGAATTGAAACCTGTCAATTGTATAATTATCTCTCCACATTTTTGCAATGGTACAATAGTTAAATGTATCCATTTGTCATTTTCGTTTGTGTATCAAAACCAGATCCATGTGCTGTATTTGTATGATAGAAAAAGTTTGTTTGGCCTCTAAAGTTCACTATTTGTTATTATATTCTCATCCTTGTCAGGGTGACTGCATCAGTTACTAGCAGCACACATGAAACAAAAAGCAAAACAGTTTTGTTTATGGATAAAGAGAAGATATTTCTACAACTTAATCAGTTTGTTAAGCCGGTATGCAGTAAATAACTGTGTTTGTTAGGAGTTGATCTTTGAAAAGTTTCTGTTCTTACTCTTGCTCCTTTATAGATTCCTATCATGGTGATCATGAAGGCTATGGGAATGGAAAGCGATCAAGAGGCCGTACAAATGATTGGAAGAGATCCAAGATATGGATCTCTTCTCCTTCCGTCACTTCAGGTAGCCCACTATTCACTTAAGATCTCTGTTTTGTTAACTTAAATGCAAATGCTTCTTTGCAATTAGTTATTGTGATCTATTGATGTTTATGAAAGAAGGTGCATCTCACAGAAATTAGTCTATACTTCTCTATAAGATTTTTATTGTAATTAATTCTTCTTTTGATCTCAATGTAGTTTTGCTCGTACATGGCTGGAGAGGTATACCTTGTTAAAATTATTCTGTACTGTTTTAGTGCTCTCTCTATGATAGTGAAATAGAAGATCTAAATACTTTGCAGCATTGGATGTAAATGTCATTATTTTAAGGAGCCATGTTTAGCAATATGTACCTGTGGTAAGTAGCATGGGGGTTAAGAGCAACAGTTATATTCTAGTATTCTCCAGAATGTGCAATCTAGATTCCCATTCAATTGTGTTGCTTGACATTATAATCCTTAGGTTCAAAGCCACTGTAGAAAACCTTTATTTCGAAAAGCTTTTTCTAAACCAGGTTTGAAAGTCCCTAGTTAATTTTCCATGTTATCGAGCACCATGATACACTTCAGTTTTCATTAATTCCCACCCATAGAATGAAGAAAAATTTCAGTGATCGCAATCCACATACTTTCTTAATTTGAGATAAATCTAACACGAGAAACCTCACCTACTTTCTTAATTTGAGATACCAATTAAGCTTTGGACCTGGTCTTGAGTGTATGTCTGGTGATAAAATTGACGTGCCATAATTGGGTTTACATAAAATTGCAGGGAAGTTGTATACAAAAAGAAAGAAACTTTTTTGGTGTTGGCAATCAATTGTTGGATGGTCATCTTGGGGGGAATTTGTTGATATAGTGGTAAATATTTTGTGCTGCTTCCTTATTAATGCAGCTAGTTAATATAAAAAATGTTTTAGGGGTAGGATTGTCTTCAAATATTTTCTCTGTGGGAACCACTTTGGTGAGACCCACAATTAGATCATGATACTTTTTTGTGAAGCTCACTAAGATGATTGGCTAGTTGTGGGCCTCTTCAAGTTATCAGAACTTTTCTTTCTATTATCTGTATTTCCTCATCTTAAATTCTCTTGGCATAAGATAGAGCTAATGCTAATTTATGATGATGCCGTTATTCTATTTGCTGAGCAACTTATGCTTGTCTACAGGAATGTGCATCTGAGAAAATATACACTCAACAACAGGCCCTAGAATACCTTGATGGAAAGGTAATTTGCAACTGAATAATAGGTGCCCATTTATGTATTTTAATTTAAAAATTTTCTTTTAATCCCAATTTGTCAACTAAATTTCATGGCGCAAGACCTAGGTTGTAAATACCATATTGCATGAAATTTATGTAATGCTTGCAACTGCACCATTTTCTTAATGCTTTTCTATTTATTTTTTCCCCCTTCTTTGCAGGTGGTTTATTCTAGTTCAGCAAGAGCCGAGACTAGAAAGGTGCTTCTGTAGTTTTAATCTTGTGAGGACATCACATTGTCTAGATAAAATTACATATTCATGACCTTGTTGTTGTTCTCATTGTGCACTCAAAAATATTGAATACTTGTTAATAGATCCTTGTATAGGTGACTACATGCTCCCTTTTCTATCTAGTAATATGTTACTTTCTTCATGTATTTTTTACAGGAAGGCCGGGCAAAGTCAATTCTCCTTGATGTCTTTCTTGCTAATGTCCCGGTATGATTTACTTTCTCAAAATTGGGTTTGGTAGCTCTTTTTGTGGCCTTGTTCCAAGTTTCATCTCCTTTGCAGGTTAAGGAAGGCAAATTTCGACCCAAATGCATATATACTGCTGTCATGTTACGACGCATGATGGATGCGATCCTAAATACTGATACCTTTGATGACAAGGCATGTGATACTTCTAATTCATACTGTTATATGCACTCAAAGTAATTAATATTTTATATCCAAATAGTTATGTTCATTACTTGCTACTAATTCTTCAACAGTTTCACTAGAATCGAGCATGCACCTCTATAATATTTGCAATAAATTGTCTTACAAGTTGAAATACTTTGGTGCACTGTCTTTTACTGCTTTTCTGTTTGACAACTCTTTCGGTATCTAATGTGTTTTCTATTTATAATATGAAGCTGCCAAAATTTTCATTTATTAATATACATATCCATGCCTAAGCATGTACATTTAAGTACCATGGGCTGAAACTCTTGAAATTATTCATCAACGACTTGTTTTTTCCAACTACTTATTCAGTTACATTAATATGATTTGCCCCCTAGGATTGTTTTTTGTTGTATGCTGATTTAGGGACATAACATGATGCAAGGAATGCAGCGACCGTTTTGATACATTGTAAATTAAATGAAAATTAAACTTTGACAGGATTATGTCGGCAACAAGAGACTGGAGCTTTCAGGGCAGCTCGTATCATTACTCTTTGAGGTAATCTGTTATATGACCTTTACGCTTCACAGTTTAGTAAAATTTGATCCCAATTTTCAATTGTTTAGTTCTTTTGTTTTTTAACCACCGGTGCAGGATTTGTTCAAAACAATGAATTCCCAAGCTTTGGAACGTCTGAGAAGGTCATACGAACAACAGAATCGCTCAAGTCCTTTGGAAATTTTCCCTGTAAGACCTTAAACTTCATTCCACTTTTCTCATATTAAGGATCACTCTCTAGCTACTTTTTTAAACTTGTTCGAATTGCAAATAATGTATTATTCTTTCAGCAATGCTGGTTGGTAAAACTTCATGCCTACTTTTCTTTAGGATCTCTCTCTACCTACCTTTTTTTCCTCGTAATTTTTTGAAAGTGGAACGTTTTACATAAGTTGGATGAAGTTCTTGCATTCTGTTTGCATTCTGTTTTACTTATATCTGCAGTTCTGCATGAGCTGATAGTTTCCTCGAAAAAAGTTGACATTACTTCTCTTCTTCCTCTTTCTGCTAATAATTAGTTGCCTAACAACTGTTGCTTTTATGAATAGTTTCTCCTATTGCTAAATTGACATGATTCTTTCACAATAGTTGTTTGTGCGAAATAGTACTCTTTGCGAGTGTTCCGTAGCTTTGATACATTCTTCTCTTTTATGCTAATATCTTCCTCTTGGATCAACTTTTTGGTATGATCAACTCTTGTGTGCATAATTTGAAATTCAGCAATCATTTTCCAGGCACAAGCCTTTTTTTTTTTTTTTGAAAATATATGATTTCCAGTCTTTTTTGTATGGTTCAGATTAGTCATCACCTTGAAGTGTACAATGATGTCTAACAGCTGTATAACTAACTGTTTCTTTTTATTTATTTATTTAATTTTCTTTTGATGCAGTATTTAACTGCGGACATCATAACCCAGGGCTTGGAGAGAGCAATCTCTACAGGAAACTGGGATCTAAAGCGATTCAAGATGCACCGGAAAGGTGTATCGCAGGTTGATATTTCTTCCTAGTTATGTTCCACAACTACTGCCCTACATGTACTGCCAAATTACTATTCAATTTTTTGCTTCTCTAGGTCCTATCTAGGTTGTCATTCATTGGAGCTTTAGGTCACATGACACGCATATCACCACAGTTTGAAAAGACTCGGAAAGTAAGCGGACCGAGGGCTTTGCAACCTAGCCAGGTAAGAAGATAGTACTTTAAATCATAAATTATTATCTGCATACATATGATTGGTTTCTTATGGTTTTTTTTTTAAATTAATTGGATATCTTATTAAACAGTGGGGCATGCTTTGCCCGTGTGATACTCCAGAAGGAGAAGCTTGTGGATTGACGAAAAACTTAGCATTAATGACTCATGTTACGACTGATGAGGAGGAGGGTCCACTGATTATTTTGGTTTGCCTTCTCTCCCTGTATTTTCTTCTATTTGAAAAATCAAAATAAATGTTATCTTGGCTTTTCCATTTTTGGGGTTTTCATGATATTCTTTAAAGGTTCTAAATTTTCTTAGTTAGAGTTATGGTTTCTTGTCGTAATATGTTTCTTAACTATCTGCTGGAATTTCTCTGGACATTTTTTTAATGTAATAATGTCAGATCATTGAAAGCCATTCTAAATTAAGTTGGAATAGTTTACATTGAAAAACTGACTAGCCGTGTAAGCTGCTCTGTAGATAAATAGTTTGGTAGGTGAACTTGGCTAGGAGTTTGAATATTCAAAAGTTTTCGACTATCTACCTTGCCATGTTGTGTAACAACATCCAATTCAGAGGTTTTGAACAATCTCCTTAATGCTATCTTATTCCGAAGGTGCGCAATCCAATTGTCTCACTGCCCTGTAAATTTGTTACTAAGTAATGCAAGTTCTCTAACTGCGAAATTGTGTCCTTGTACCTTCCTACATAAATGCATGTTAATTATTCGTGCTCATGGTATGCGAACTTCTCTAGCTCATTTACTTTATGGGATAATTGTACCGATACCTCTTGAACTTTCATGCTTTTGCAATTAGACTTGTAAACTCTTTCTTCTTCAAGTGTGCACTCCTTCGACTTCATAATGTACTGTAACCAATCCTTCTGCAACAGTGTAATCAATCCTAGATTTTTCACTCCCTCAACTCTCAACAACTTTAGTTTCCTAACGGTTTCTTGTCATGCATCTATGACACTGGAACATTGAAACAGAAACATTAGTATTCTAGAAGTCAAAAATTAAAAACCAATCTGACATTTTGAGCCCAACCTTTTCGGCTGCAATATTACTAATTTCTTGAGATGCTTTGTATTTTGTTATGAAGCTATGGAAGGACGGAGATAGATTTTGACTTCAATTTATATTTCTCCCTCGATGCTTCTCTCCTTTCACTTTTATATTTTTTACGTTAGTATTGGAATTTTTGATGCTAAACACTTTGAACCAATATCCATTAATATCCTTACTTTCCCTCGTTTCGTGTTGGTTTTAATGACTATCACATTATTACAGTGTTATAGTCTAGGTGTAGAAGACTTGTTATCTCTTTCTGCAGAAGAAATCCATACACCAAGATCATATTTGGTCATATTTAATGGGCTGATACTTGGGAAACATGAGGCACCAAAGGTGTATATTTTTCCATATTACTATCTATGTGCGATTAACATAAACTCTTTTATCGTTCTGCTAATGCTGTTGGCCTATTATTTGCAGCGATTTGCTAATGCGATGCGAAGCTTGCGAAGATCGGGCAAGATTGGGGAGTTCGTTAGCATTTATGTCAATGATAAGCAGGTAATATTTTTTTTTTTTCTTTTTTTTTTCATAATTTAAATGTTCTGTCGCTGAATTTTTCTTTTTACTTCGGCAATAACTAATTGCGTATTTTATGGATTTCTTGTGTTTTGGGGCTTTCTTCATAGGCTATTTTGTGCCTCCCAGTGACCAGCTTAGGTCTACAGCTATGTTTGTCCATTGTAAATTATTTTGTTCTTTTGGCATGTGTCCATTAAATTCTCTTTTACTGCCTCGAAATTGGCTATATAAATGAATAAACAAAGAAAACAAATTTGTTTCGTCTTGTTCTCATTCCTCCTCTAGACTCAACTCTTCGCAACCTCGTCTTAGTACAACCTCTTCTTTTGTCCTTCTGGTGATCTTCTATCAAGGGTTTCTTATCATGCTTTATATGTAACATTCACTGGACGCATATAATCATCTGTATATTTACTTCTCCTATTCTCTTCTTTTTAACTTCTACAGCGCTGTGTTTATGTCGCCTCTGATGGTGGTCGTGTTTGCCGTCCGCTTGTGATTGCTGACAAGGGCGTATCAAGGATCAAGGAACATCATATGAAAGAATTACAGGTCAGTGAATTTTGAATTTTATTAGACTTCGCTATTACTTCTTGTAGTACATTTGAACTATTTATTTAGGATGCCTAACCAAATCTAATGCTCTAGGATGGCCTCCGTACTTTTGACGATTTTTTGCGTGATGGGTTGGTTGAATATCTTGATGTTAATGAAGAGAACAATGCCTTGGTAAATGATGATCATCTAATGCTTACGATTTGGGCTTTTTTAATTTTTTTTTATTCACATTAAATTTCTTTTAAGCAATTTTTGATAAAACTTTGAATAGATTGCGCTGTATGAGCATGAACTCGATAATGATGAATCTGGGGCAGAAAAGGGTGATGTTAAGAGAAGTAGCATCACACATATAGAGATCGAACCATTCACCATTTTAGGTGTTGTAGCTGGTCTAATTCCTTTTCCTCATCATAACCAATCTCCACGTAATACGTATCAGGTTCGTCCGGATTTGTATTCTAGCTTTGTCAGAAGATTGAGATTACCTTTCTGATTTTAATATTCTTTCATATCATAGTGCGCGATGGGAAAGCAAGCAATGGGAAATATTGCATATAACCAGGCAAGCGGAATTTCTTATACTATTTTGCTTTGTAGAAGTTTTGAGTGTATTTATTTCTTCTTTAAGTTTTACTTTTACTGGCACCAAAGGTCGTGTTGCTATATGACCGGGATACATTTCAAGTGAAGATTTTTTTTTTTAAACATCATAGGTAGACATTTATTAGTAAGAAGTTTAGTTGTTAATGAACGTGTTTGGAATAATTGGTTTGCAAATTTATACGAGATCTAATAAATCAAACATCTCACTGTACATTCATGCTGAACCTGATACAAAATTAATAAAGCATTTATTTTGTTTCCTTTTCTTCTGTGTATCATCTATATTATTCTCGATTGCTATACAATGTTTTGTGATCCACTTGTTTATCTTACATGAGGAAGTAAAACTTAATCGTTCAACCTAATGCAGTTATGTCGAGCAGACACTCTACTTTACCTGCTAGTGTATCCGCAACGGCCTCTACTGACGACAAAAACCATTGAGCTGGTTTGTATCTGTAGCATTGAGTGGATATATTATGCTAGTACACGCTATTAGTAGATATACATCCTTTTTCTTTCATTTCTTTTTATTTTTTGCAGGTTGGATACGACAAGCTTGGAGCTGGCCAGAATGCTTCTGTTGCTGTCATGAGCTACAGTGGCTACGATATTGAGGATGCCATTGTCATGAATAAGGCATCCCTAGATCGCGGATTTGGCCGTTGTATAGCAATGAAAAGGTCATCCATCTTTCTTCTGGATAGCCCATTTGGCACCTAGGATTGGGTTTGATTGGATAATATGAGAGAACGATGTTGGGGGAGGAGGGTTCAGTTATATGGAGGCATTGCGAGGCGTACGAGGTCGGGATTATAAGATTCAGTCGGGTCAAATGATCTTGTTGGGATGGGACAGTCAAATCCCATTCAAGAGGTTAAGATTGAACAGGTTGGATTTGATAAATTCCTTTGTCTCACCGGACCCACCCCCACCCATTGTGACCCCCCGGCACCTTCGAATCGCTCAACCCTCCCTCTTCCCCAATATCACTCTCTCATCTTATCCAATAATTCAAATCCATCCTGAACGCATAATGGGTCCTACGAATTTTTATTTTAACTCGAATTTGCTGTTGAGTTGTATTGTTACATTGGCATGTTGTTGTTTCTTCATCTTAGCTTTTTTATATGTGCTACAGGTATACTGTTGTAACGGAGTCGTATGGCCCTGATATTTTAGATAAAATTGTCAGGCCGCGCAGGAATAATGATGGTTCCTTACCTCAGAATATGCAGGTAAGTAATGTACTTATGACCAAAACAATTTTTAATAATGAGTCTACACATTCTTGTCTTACCATTGATTATTAAGTTCCATCGTAGAAGGCTATTGCAGTGTGCTTGGAGTTATATTGATTGAAGTATCAATCTTAGTGTTACCAAAATCCTTGATCCCCCCTGCCCTCCCCTCCACTGCCAAAGGAACTGCGATCCGGATTAATGTGTTCCAATTCATGGTGGGATGTCAATCCGGAACGCAATAAGTGGTGAACTTAGAATAGTAAAAGGAACTGAAATCTAGATTTAATTTGTTAGGCTATGTAGAAGAAAAGTGTCCTACAAAGTTTAAATATTGTAGAAGAATCATGGCCTACGAAAAAAGAGAGCTGGTTTTGATTAGGAGAGCAAATACTTAATCCGATCTCAATGAAAGGAAAAAAATAACTGTAAGGTAACAAAAGGTAAGCTATTGATTTTCTTTATATATGTCGATTTGCATTGACATTGAAAAGAATCACATTATGGATTAACTATCCGACTAATCCTACCCCATGTACCGCATTCCTGAGAATCTATTGTACTGCACATCCCTATAGCATACTACTTATCACATCGTATCCTGTTTAAGGTAACATTGATCTGTCTGATTTTAGAAGATCTGTCTGTTAAGATAAATAAAAATTCTGAACTGATTAATGCATGATAATTTTTTTTCTCATTAGTATAGGAGTAGCATTTCTCCTGTGTGTGTGAACACGTACACATTAGCTGTATGGGCTCTTTTTGTCGTGTTTCCTTTGTCGATAAGTTATTGAGGACAACCTTAGAGAATCATTTCTCATAAATGCATGTTATCGTCAACTATTTAATTACTTTGAATTCTTACAGCGGCCACTAAATTTTATTTAAAATATTCCAATGTGATTTAGGTTACACTGATGTATATTTTGTTTATCTGCATTATTTCCACTCTGGTATTAAGGAAGCATGTTATTATTGACAGATATTGGATGAAGATGGACTTGCTGCACCAGGAGAAATTATTCGCAATAATTATGTTTATGTAAATAAGCAGACTCCTGTGGACAGAAATCTTTCACAGAGAGGTGACAGGTTAGGTTTTGTGCTTTTTCTTTCTTGAAAATTGAAAACGCTACTCTAGTGATTTAACATACAATAGCTTCTGAGATTCTCAGAAAATACACGGACGCACCTGTGATTTATAAAGGAACTGAAGGTGAGACTATTGTAGTCGATCGCGTAATTCTTTGTTCAGATACAAATGACAAGTTAACGATCAAATTTATTACCCGACATACCCGGAGACCTGAGGTGAGTATATTTTCATCTTTTCTTGTTGGAGTTTTTGGGTTTTTTCCTATATGTCCCTGAAAAATATTTATGCAAATACATACAAATAACCCTGCAAAGTTGGTATTTCAATCCATCTCCAATAAAGTGATGCATGCAACAATAAAGATTTTTCAAGGAATCAAGGATCTGCTTGCATGCGGTATACATGAAAAAAATCGGTTTTTTTTTTCTTTATTATTGCTTGTAGTTAGATTAATCTGATCTTAGTTTTCTTTGCTCTTACTTATCCAGGTCGGTGACAAATTTAGTAGCAGACATGGTCAGAAAGGTGTTTGCGGCACTATAGTTCAGCAGGAGGATTTCCCTTTCAGTGAGCGTGGGATATGCCCTGATTTAATCATGAATCCTCATGGATTTCCAAGGTTTCATTTTGTTTAGTACTCAAATAGCTTCATTATCTATCCTCATGGGATCTCCTACCTCTTAATTAATGGCCTTTTTGTACTGGGAGCTTAGGCAAAAGTTCTGTTTAAGAGCCATATGAAGGAAGCCTTTTGCCTGTTTCATTAAAATTCCCATAACCACTTCTCACTCCAGCAGAGGCAGAGACTTCACATTAGACTTCTTTTTGAGGCTTATTTGCTTATTTCAACTTTTGCCATAGCTGATGCTCTATTCTTGGCTGGCCAAATGCCTGGTTTTTGCTTCTCAGAATAGAGAAGTTGTTCTAGAAGCCAGGCCAAACAGTCACTAAGCATACAACTTTTGATCAACTTAACCTACACATTGCAATTCAGTCTATTCTACCTGTAATAACTGAGTCTTCTAATTCTTCCAATCACTATCACCCTTTACCAGTTTTAGTTAAATTTGCATACGAGTGTTTTGGTGCAATTCTTATAAGAGCTAATGGCATGGATTAGATTTTGAAACTGTCAACTGTCTTAAGATCTTAATGCCTTAGCTTAATTAGCATGATTTTCGTTGGTGGAGAAGAACATAAGAGATGCAAAATTTATGCCAATCGATCAAGACTTTTCTTCGCATATTTTCGATTCAACTTGCGTTGTTCAGCGAAAAATATCTGTAGTTGCTATTAGGGGACAACTTCAAGCGACGTTTATCATCTGTTTCAACTTTCTCCATTGACTTTTGCACTGACTGTTATATCCTTGTCTGTATGAAATTACAACTGCAATAAATTTTTCACCGCATGATGGTTAATTTCTTTGTTGACTTCTATTATCATTATTAGTCGAATGACCATCGGAAAAATGATTGAACTACTTGGAGGGAAAGCTGGGGTATCTTGTGGAAGATTTCATTATGGCAGTGCATTTGGTGAACCAAGTGGCCATGCCGATAAGGTCGAAGACATAAGGTAAGAATGTTCTTGATATTACGCATGAAATTTTCAAGTCATGACCATGTACTCATCCCTTTGTTGAAATTTCAGTAAAACACTTGTAAAGCATGGATTTAGCTACAGTGGAAAGGATTTCCTCTACTCAGGTATGCATAATTATGTCAGTTCTATGTGTCGTGCGGATTAGCCCTAGTTTTTATTTGATTTTCCACTAGCCAAGAAGAATTTAAGGAAAGTGTGAATTAGAGATAAAAGAAAATAGAAATTGCTTATAATTTGTTCTATAAAGATCTTTTGTTAACTTCGTTGAAAATCCTTGATATTATTTAGCCTATCTTTTGTCAACGCAGCAAAGAAGTAACTCTTTAGATGCTAAAGATGATCTAATGAATACCTAGAAGGGCCAAATTGAAATTACTGAAGTCTTCTATCATTTTTTTTATGCCCCTTTTGTTGCCTAATGCTTTGTTCATTTGAATTTTTGGTATTCCAGGCATTACAGGGTATCCTCTTCAAGCTTATATATTTATGGGGCCAATCTACTATCAAAAATTGAAACACATGGTATAAACTTTTCTATTTCACTTTACCTTTTATATCATTTTAATTTCAAATAGTTTTGTTATATTTTGCCACTAACTGATAAATGTACTTGCCCTTGGCGGCAAGCCGGCAATAAATGATATAGTTGTTAATTGTTTCGGGCAATTATTTCGGGACTTTATTCTAGCAATTACATCGCTATCGACCACCATTGCTGTTAGGACTGTTGAGTGGTTCAAAATATTCACGGAATGTTACGTGTGTCGGACCTAGGCTCTTTGGATACTAAATGAGACCTTTAATTTTTGTTTATTAAAATAATTTGGCAAAAACAAGGCCATAAATTTCTTGCTGGTACACTCAATCATATAGAGTTTTTGTTTATTAAAACGAAAAGCAAACATGGCCGTAAATTTCTCGACAGGATTGATTGCAAGTAGACTATTTGATGTTCACTTATTCAGTTCTTTCTAGCTTCATATAAAGAAGGTTCTAAGTATTTAATTTGATCTTTATTCATCCTGTACAATTCTCATAGTTTTTTGATTGGTCAGGTGCTTGATAAGATGCATGCTCGAGCTAAAGGGCCGCGAGTGTCGCTGACCAGGCAACCTACCGAAGGGAGAAGTCATATGGGAGGTTAGTTCCGTCATTTCCTTCTTCTAATGTGCTCACATATATGATCTTTCGTGTACACGCGATTGTCGTTAGTGTTTTAATTATATTACGCCTGATCCTACAGGACTTCGTTTGGGGGAGATGGAACGTGATTGTTTGATAGCATATGGTGCGAGCATGTTAATATTCGAACGTCTAATGTTATCTAGTGACCCTTATCAAGTTCAGGTAGCGGAAAACATTTTTGAGTGCTTTTACTTTTAATTCAACAATTTTATATATATATATATATATATATATATATATATATATATATATATATATAAAATTTCTGTTGCCTTAACTGCAAAATTTTTGGCTCTAGGTTTGCCGCAAATGTGGATTGCTAGGTTATTACAACTACAAACTGAAGAAAGCCTTTTGTTCTATGTGCAAAAATGGGGAAAATATCGCTACAATGAAACTCCCTTATGCATGCAAGCTTCTTTTTCAGGTAGTATTGCTTCTGAACCCCTTCAATATTCGCAATCCTGTTTGCTCTTATGTTCATAGCGTGAAATATTGAACATTATTATTTTAAAAATGGGTTCATTACACATGTAGTTCTTGTAGCTGGATCCTATTTCAGTTTTAACAATTTAGCCCTTGCAGTTTGTTGTTCTGCTGTTCCATCATGTAGTTTATGTGGTTGTTGAACAATTATCGAGATAAGCAATTCTAAAACCTCAATTTTGGAAGCGGAAACAGTTCGTTTTACTAAACTTCTTTGAGAATTCTCTAGGAAGGTTCAGAGGTGTGTATCACAGAATCGAAACTGATAAAGTTGATTTTCCTTTTATTTTTTGATTCGTCTCCAGGAGTTGCAGTCGATGAACGTCGTTCCTCGTTTGGAGTTAACGGAAGCATGATTTCTATGAGGTCGATCGAATGAGGCATACATTTTTGGCGATCGATGAAGCTGAGCCGTGACGTACTGATCATAGTCACAAGTTTGACGGTCAAGATCATTTCAGCAAAGCTGAAAAACGAAGTTTTGAATATGTATATATGTACAGCAAAATGTTTCTGCCGACAAAAAAAACTCTGAAACTTGTTATTCACGGCCCTTGCGGAAAAGAAATTGTAATTCATTTACTGAGGAGTAAAATCTGTGATTTTTTTTTTTTTTTTTTTTTTTTTTTTTTTTTTTTTTTGAGAGAAAAGCTTGTGAATTTTTGAAAGAGTATAGAGATTACTAGCAATTTTCTTGCCCTCTTTCTTGGCTAAAATGTTCAGTGCTTGCAAATTATCAAATTTTGCACTTCACCCCGCGTGGTGTGAAAAACTTAAGCTTCCTCATTTTTTACCGCCCCTATGAAATAGTTTTATCTTTATTTTATAATAAGGACGAATTGTTAAATAAAATAAGAGAGTTATATTTGTACAAATTATTGTGGTATCTCACTACCCTATCACCGAGGGTTGTATTTAAGTCGATGGATTAGAAATTAATTTCAACATTCACTCACTCACAAAAGGAGTGTATGATGTGCACTTTATTTATTTAATGAATGAGGTGGCTTTATTAGTCGAGATATTTTTACTAGTTATATAATGTGATGTGTAAAAATATTTTGTTTATTTAATAGATAGAATGTAAGATGTATATTGTTTTAAGGAAAGAACAAATAACTTTTTCTCTTATAAAATTTAGTATTTAGATTGTTTAAATATTTTGGATCATATTTAATGGTAAAATGGGTCATAGCATGAAAGCTTTGGTGCTTTTAGCAGCGTTGCATTGCAACTATGAAAATAATGCATCAATACTTTGTTGCAATATTACTGAGGCTGCTAAAAGTACTAGTATTTTCACTTTGCCACTTTATAATTCAAAAATTATATATAATTATTATGTGGTTATAAAAAAAAATTTATTTTGCTATATTATTTGATAATAAATTTTTTGAATAAAAATAGACAAAAAAAATTAAGCGTGATTTTTTAAACCCCATATTGCAAAGTAAAAAAAAGCTAAAACACAGGAGGGCAAATTAAAATTTATCCTTCCCCACTGTGGTTTAGCTTATTTTAATTTGCCACTCTGTTTTAACAAGTTGCGCTTCCGCCCTCATGGTTTAATTTTATTTTACCAAAAAAATTATGCAATTAGGATGACAAAACAAAATTTTTTTAAAAGCCACATGATGGCAAAACAAAAAATATGCTAAATTACAGAGGGGTAAAGTGCAACTTATTGAACCACCAAGTAGAAAGCTCAAAAATAAAAATGCTACATAAGGCAAAATATAACTTTTTAAATTATAGAATAACAAAGTGAATACAAGCTAAACTACAATGCGGTTGCAACTGTTACATTTCCAGCTGCATATATTTTCAACTATATTATATTTATAATTAAAATCCGAATACAATACTATCAATATTATTAAATATTTTATGCTATTAAATTTTTTGATGTTAGATGTATTCAATAACTATTTTAACCTCTTAAGATCATATTATTCTATCAACTATTTATTAAATTTTTAAAAATTATTATCATTCTAACCATACATTTTTTTTCATCCAAAAATTAAAAATTTAACTGTATCAATGATTTAATGCTAATATCCAAACAAACAGTCCCTATTAGAGAATGTACCCTAGAATTTCCTTAGCTAAATAGTTACCACAGCTGTCCGATTCAAAATCACCATCAAACAGAGATAAGAAAAGCTAAGCTGGGTGGAGAGATTGTGTGGCCCGGCCATATTGTTGTGGCGTAGCTTTCGTGTTTTTTTTTTTTTATTAAATTAAGAGAGCACCTGGAAGTCATCACTATTAACAAGGAAAAAATTCGTGAATGTGTCTGGCGAAAAACGTCAGGACTTAAAAAAATAAAAATATAATATTTTTAAAATTTAGATTAGTTATATATATAAAGTATAAATAGTACTTAAAATTGGTTCTGGTTTAAGTTCGATTTATGTTAATGTCGTGCACAAGTAAAAATCATACTTGAATCTAAATTCATCCGATTTTTTTTTTGTTTTGTTTTACTCATAATCAGAATAACACCTTTGGATAAAATTTTTGATATCGGTATCTACTAACATTCTTATAAATAGTACTGCTGCTCAACTCTGAAAGTAATGCCTCAATACTTTTTATTTGCAAAATTATGAGACTTGGACTCAGATGTAGTGAACAAAATCTATAGCAAACAGGAAATAATTTTGAAGATAGATGAAAAAAAAATCTTTTTGTTTATATACACTTTACTATTATTAAATTTTTTAAAATTTATGTTTTAATTTTAAAAATATCCTTCTAAATAAAAAATCTCATTAGTAAACCCAAAATGGCAGGAGTATATTTGAAAGAATTTTTAATAACTAAAAAATATTTTGGTCATGTTGAATTATGTAAAATTATGTTTCGAGTCGATGTTACGGTACGTAACTTTGTAACGGATTGAGTATGTTGGATTTGACTCTAATTTGATCCAATTTTATTCTTAAAGATTAGAGATGATGCAAAAATATTTTAAAGAGGATTCTTAAGAGTAGATCGACGAATAAAAATGAATCGGAGACTCGAATGGACGGTGGAAATCGTTTCCTATTAGAATTAGGTTTTTTAGAGTTATATTAACTCTTATGATCTATCTTTTAGATTTTAGAGCTTCATTGAAAAATCCTAATTAAGAGAAAAATGTGGAGAGCCTTGAGAGAGTTTCTTATAATCTAATTTTACTCTTTATATTTTTGTGTTGTGGATTAATCGAAAAACATATTGAAGTGGTCTTGCTCGTGGACGTAGCTTGATACATTGTTGGCCGAACCGCGTAAATCTTGTGTCCTTGTATTTTCTTATTCGTTTTATTTGGTTATATTCTCGTGCTTATTTTCTATGCTCATTCTTCTTTACTTTCATCTACGAAAGATTTTGTTTCCGCTGCGTTCGTGTGCTATATGATTTGAGGTGTGCTCGATAACCCCACGATCGGTTCCCCTTCAGGTCAACTAGAAGCAACTTAGGTATTTCTGAAATTTTGAAAGAAATATTAAATATTATTCTAAAAAATATAACTACTTTGGTTAAATATATGTAGTTTATATTCTTATATGAATCCATATAGAATGAAAGACCATTTTACAATTATCTAAAAAGATTACAAATCTGCATAGAGTATATATAAAATTAAAGCAATCTTACCTGTATACGCTTTAGGTTAGGATGAAATTTACATCCTATTTATCACTACAAAAAAATTAATATTTAAATATTTTTTTTTATATTTAATAATATTTAAAAATTATCTTAATATAGTTTAGTGTTATTGCTTGTTCTTAGTGCAAGTGGTAAATGATTCGATGATTGATATCTAAAGTTTTAAATTCGAAGTCTAATTGCTTTATATTTCTAACTAAGTTTATTTCTTAATTTCTTAACAATAAACGATACATAATGAGGGACACTTAAGAACACTTTCCAAAAATAAAAAATAATAATAAAATTTATTATTTAATAAATTAGTTTAAAGGATTTATATGAAGAGGGACACTTAAGGGCGCTTTCCTCTGACGTCGTCTAAAAGCATTCTTAATTATATTGATTTTTTTTTTTTTTTTCAATGTTTGATATTGCTCAATAAGGATGCCAACGGATCAGATTCGGAAGAAATTTTAAAAAATTTCAAATCCAAACCCGACAGCTAAACCCGAAACACAAATTCGAACATAAATTTAGCAAGCTTTGAAAATTCATATTCAAAATTGAACCTGACTAAAATCTATAAACCTGAATCCAAATCCGACAACTAAACCCAAAACCAAAATCCGAGCCTGAATCTAACAAGCTTTGAAAATCCATTGGCTTGGGTGCTTTTTTTTTTTTTTTTTTTTTGATCCATTTCTTTATTACCCTCAACTGCAGGTCTGCACCTAACCAAATGGGAATGCTGCAGCCTCCGGGTTAATCACTTTTTATCCGAAAGCTTCACGCCAAGCAGACAGCAGTTGCTTTCCAGTCCCAAGTGGCACGCTAGCTTTGGCAAGAAAAGACTATCTCTATGGTGATCACTCGTTGCTTGACTTACCGTCCCGGACGGTTCCTCAGAATCAACGGTAGAGGTGCTGACCCGCAACAAGGCAGATATGACTTTCAATACTAGACCCTTCAAAATAATAATTTTTTTATCATATTTTAAAATATATTATATTAAAATTTTATTAAAATATAATTTTTAAAATTTAAATTTAAATATAATATTAAATATCAATAAGAAGACATGAATCGAGAGTTTTCGGAGCTGACGTGTCGATCTCTCCGCTCTCCAAGTTCCCTCTTCCCTCTCCCAGTTTTCTCCGAGTCAACCTCTCCGCTCTCGAAGTTTCCTCTCCCCTCTCCGAGTTTTCTCCGAGTTTTTCTATGCTTACGTCGTCTCCCTCCCCGTACTGCTACACAACGTGCTCCCCTACTACCTACACACCCTACCCTCTCCCTCCCCTATTGCTACACAACGTGTGCTCCCACCTTCTCCTCTGACTCTTCTCCTCTTCCCGTTGCACTCTTCCTTCTCCTCTGACTGGCTTCCTTCTTCGCCTCCTCTTCTCTTACTGTTGCGTCACCTCCGTCGGCCGATCGTACGGTGGCCACCGTCGTCACTTGCTGCTCACTTCTATACAGGTGCTGGTGGCCGGTGATGACGGTTGATGATGGGATTGGTCGCTCTGACCTGTTCGCCCCCCTCCCTCTTTCTCCTCCTCGGCTCGGTTCCGTTTCTGATGAGCCTGCGTCATTTTCTTCGGTTGACTGTACCGGCCTGTACAGTACCAACGTGTTGCTCACCAAGTGTTCGACGGAATGCTTCTGTGGCTCTGAAATTTATGTTGATTATCGTCCGGAGGTGCTGGTGGTCGGTGATGATGGGATTGGTCGCCTTCATCACCTGTTGCTCACTTCTAGACGAGTGGTGGTGGCCGGTGATGATGAGGTCGGTCGCCGTCGTCACCTGCTGCTCACTTGATGATGGTTGATGATGGGATTGGTCGCTCTGACCTGTTCGCCCCCCTCCCTCTTTCTCCTCCTCGGCTCGGTTCCGTCTCTGCTGACCGTGCGTCATTTTCTTCGGTTGACTGTACCGGCCTGTACAGTGTCAACGTGTTGCTTACCAAGTGTTCGACGGTATGCTTCTGTAACTCTGAAATTTATGTTGCTTACCATCCGGAAGTGTTGGTGGCCGGTGATGATGATGGCATTGGTACGAGTGCTTGGTTGTCATCGTCACCTGCTACTCACTTCTACGAAAGTTGCTACAGAGTTCTAACCTACTACTCACTTCTGTATACAACTGTGCCCTATCCATCAACCTTCTTGCCTGTATATGCTATAAATATGGGTGCTCCTTCCTTACAAGAACAAGAACACAGGATATTTTGGTTAAAAGGTTGGGTATTCCTCTAAGTTTTTCTCAAAAATTTCCTATGTGTAATTAACTAAAATAGTGTGTTATTTTTATTTGGTAGGGCACTCTAATTACTATCATCCAAGAGCCTTTTAATTCTACAGGTATTCCTTCATTTTCTTCCTTAATTATTTGCTCTCTATGCTATTTGATATATGAATTTGTGCTAATATTTCCTACTCTTTATTCCTGTATTTGGTAGGTCGCAACAGGGAGCCTCTTGCGATTTGTGTGCAGCTCTCTTCCTTCCTTTCCATTTTGCTCCTTTGCCTTCTCTTCTGTTTAGTACGCCTTCTCTACTTACTCATTCTTGCTGATGGTTCATTGATGCATGATTGCTACTTTAATTTCTGTGATTCCTTTGCTTGAGTTCAGTTTTCTGATGCCTTTAATGTGTGGTGTATAGTTTTCCTGTGTTGGTTTGTATGGTTGTGGTGCCTTCTACATGCAGCTTTCTCTATTGCCTTATACATGCAGCTTTTCCATGTGTATCTAATTCACTTTATAGTTCCTGTACATTTCAAAAAAAAAAATAAAAAAATAAGAAAAATAAAAAAATAGACTGGATCAAACAGAAAGCAATTAAAAGAAGAACAACTTTCATGTGAAAGTTGAATCTTTTTGTTAAAGAGAAAGTACCTTTATGCTCTCTGTTAATGTTTGCATATTTTAAAAAAACTGAATATATTGTTGGTTTAAAAGAAAGTCTTCTTGGTTTTAAAAAAAAAAAAGGGCAAGGTTTCCCCTACGTGAAGGAAAGTGTTTGCATGCTCTGTTTTCCTGATGGCTTTAATGCGTTTTGCTCTTTTGTCTTGCTCCTTTCCCTTGAGTTCAGTTTCTGATGGCTTTAATGTGCGGTGTATAGTTTTTCCTGTGTTGCTTTGTGTGGTTGTGGTGCCTTCTACATGCAAGTTTTTCTATTGCCTTCTACATGCAACTTTTCCATGTGTTTCTATTTCAGACTATAGTGTGTGTACATTTAGAAAAAAAACTTGGGATCCAAGAGAAAACAATTAAAAAAAAAGAATAGCTTTCGTGTGGAGGTTGAATGCCTTTGTTAAAGAAGAAGTATTTTTATGCTCTCTGTTAACGGCTGCATGTTTTTAAAAATCTGAATATATTTTTGGTTGAATCCCTTTGTTAAAGAGGAAGTATTTTTATGCTCTCTGTTAACGGCTGCATGTTTTTAAAAAATCTGAGTATATTTTTGGTGCGTGTACATTTAGGAAAAAAACTTGGGATCCAAGAGAAAACAATTAAAAAAAAAGAATAGCTTTCATGTGGAGGTTGAATCCCTTTGTTAAAGAGGAAGTATTTTTATGCTCTCTGTTAACGGCTGCATGTTTTTAAAAATCTGAATATATTTTTGGATGAATCCCTTTGTTAAAGAGGAAGTATTTTTATGCTCTCTGTTAACGGCCGCATGTTTTTAAAAATCTGAATATATTTTTGGTTTAAAAGAACGTACTCTTGGTTTAAAAAAAGAACAAATTTGTAGGCTCTGGTTTTCCCTTTGTGAAAGAAAATGTTTGCATGCTACTATCTAATTAAGTATCTTTGTGGGCTCCCTAGGACCATACTTGTGGGCTATTAGTTTTACATACCTACCAAACTGCATACATTACTATGCAGTGCACTATCTAATTAAAGTGTTTGCATGCTCTGTTTGTATGCTTTTCCCTTTGTGAAAGAAAATGTTTGCATGCTACTATCTAATTAAGTATCTTTGTGGGCTCCCTAGGACCATACTTGTGGGCTATTAGTTTTACATACCTATCAAACTGCATACATTACTATGCAGTGCACTATCTAATTAAAGTGTTTGCATGCTCTGTTTGCATGCTACTGTCTAATTAAGTATCTTTGTGGCCTCCCTAGGACCATACTTGTGGGTTATTAGTTTTACATGCGTACGAAACTGCATGCATTACTATGCAGTGCACTATCTAATTAAGTATCTTTGTGGGCTTCCTAAGACCATTCTTGTGGTCTATTAGTTTCACATACCTACCAACTTGCATACATTGTTATGCAGTGCACTATCTAATTGAGTACCTTTGTGGACGCCCTAAGACTATACTTGGTTGATTTTTTCCCCATGGCCTGCATCAATCGATGAACCTATTTTGGAGTTGTCTGAGAACATGCTCAATTGCTTTTCTCATATGTGTTTTCTTTCTTTGGTTCTTCCATGCTTTACGTTGTATGAGTTGTTTTGGTTAAGGTTACACCCTTCTTTTTTCCTTGAGACTACACCCTTCTTTTTTCCTTTCTTTATCTTCTTCTTTTCCTGATTTGTTAGGTAGTCAACTCAAAAGCAGGTAACAAAGAACTCTTAACGGATCGACACTTTAGTTTGTGGAACCAGATCTCTATTTTCACATGACTACGCAAAATGCATGCATTAAGAAATGATGCATGCATTGGTACAAAAATCAGTTTCCTACACAGAAGTGTCCTAAGATAATAAATACATTTCCTCATATCATGCATACTTACATTTCTTCCGTCTCTCTTTTTCTTCCCTGTTTGCATTTGATTTCCCGTGCAGCTCACACAATGAGGATTATCGAGCTTTCCTGCACTAAAATGCTACGGGAAATTGTTGAGGGACTTGGTATGAAGATGCCTCCCTGCGAAGTAACTATTGATACATATGGGAAGTTCTCGGCATATATAGGTCTTCCGATCGCGCGTTCCGAATATGTATCTGAGGTTGTTCGCTGCTGGGGTTCTCCATGCCCAGTTTCTGCTGCCGCTGAACAAGATGCGGCCCGTACCGCTATCTACAAACTTAGAGACGAGTTGGATGTACACATAAGGGATGCTAATTATGAAGATAGAGCATTCTACAAGAATTTGTATAATCAACTCGCATCGGAACACTCTGCGTTGTACTCTAAGTATGATGATCTGAAATGGGAATATAGTCTTCTCAGGAAATCATACAATTCTCTTATCGCTGAGAGAGATGAATACGCATGCGAGCGTTCAAAGATGCGCCAGGTTATCAATAGCTGCCATGGTGTTATCAACGACTGCCATGATGCAATTAATCGCCTAGCACCGGCATCTGCTCCTACTGAAACTGATCCATCCGAAGTCGATTGATCTTTGTGGTCTTCCTATCGTTGGTGGGCTGCTAATAATTCCTGCTTGCTGCAATTTGTGACAGTCTGGGTCCTTTTTTGTTCTTCAGCACTTAGGTTCTTTCTACTGACTTTCTAAACCGTGAGTGTGGCCTTCAGCCTACTTTATTTTGGTTGTGTTTTGGACTTGGAATGTACTTAAACTTATGATTTCTAATTGGTGGTACCTTTGTTTTCATTATGATCTTTCTTACACCTACTATTTCACAATTTTCTTGGCTTACTTCCTTAAGGGTCAATAATTTCTATTCTTTGGGTTCGGGATGTACTTGAACTTTGTCTTTGCAATTCGCGTGTCCTGCTAAAGAAAATGAATACATAAATTATTATGTAATTAGTTGAGCCACTCTTCTAACTGCCTATGGTATTGACTACAGTATAAAGTGTGGGCCATCTTGGGAGGTTTTCCTATAAGGAGAACATTTTTGATGCCTTTGTGAATATTATTGAGAGCTACAGCAATTGCTAAGCTGGTCCCGTTCACAAGTCTCAGCCTCAGAGTAGGGTTGCTTTTGACATGAAGCTTGCCATGTTCATTCAATTCACTGTCCTGAAATTGCAAGTATGTGGAACATTAAGGGCTTAGTTATTAATTTTTAGAAGTGCTTATGGATGATATAACCAAGCAGCTTAAATTCTTCAATGCAAGTTTACCGTACATGCATCTGCAGCTCACACACAGTATCAACTTACTTGGTTCAAGAGACCTATACTTATAACTTTGGTCCCTCATTCTTCTGCATCTAAGATTTCTTTCTCAATTAATCGGTTGATCGAATCTCTCTCAGTTGGTGATATATACTGCAGAGAAGAATCATCAAAAAAGCTCATTTTGAATTCTCTAAATTAGAGCGACAACACGATGGTACACAACATAAGTTAGCTGTACTTCACCTGGAAGCTGTGTCTTGCCACCATCCATGTCTCCATTTGTTGTCTCTTCAGCCAATTCCTCTCTACTGTGAATGCAGTATCTGTTTCTTCTCTTCAACCCAAACATACTGAAGCAGCAGGTTGTAACCAGGAAAGCAATGTACATGCACAAAAGCAAGAATGTAAAGCATTGAAAAGAGTTGCTAAATTAGACTGAATTCATACAATCACATTAATTTCATGTTGCCGACGACAGGCTTCTGCAGAAGCACTGCCCATATCAATCGATCCATGTCCTCGGGAAGGAACTTTTGGATTTTGTGCATCTATCCTGAAACTTTTGGGTTTTGTGCATCTATCCTGCAACTTAATTGATACTTCATGTATTCAGTTGATTTTCTTACAATTTAATTGATGCTTCAAATATTTTGGATAGTTCTTAAATTTCGGTTTCTCAAACTTCTACTTGCATTGTTTTTTCGTACTTTCTTATGATAGTTACTTGCTATGATGATTTCCCTCTTTGATACAGTCTTCTGATGCTTACTGATTATGTTGGAAGTCGGATTGTCGGTTATGCGATTGTTGATAGAAATGTGGGGAGTTTGTTCCTTTGTTGGTGTGGGTATACTTTGGACAGCTTGTGTGGGAAATTTGTGCTCTTTAGTGGATAGTGGGTATACTTTGGATGGCCTACTTTGCAGGCAACCAGTTGCCCAACTTTTCCCTACAATGTATACTTTCGGTTCGTGCTTTGCTGTCGGTTTGGTCGATAATGCGAAACAAACAGTGGCTTTTCCATAGGGAGGAAATTCAAATGGTGCCTTTTGACTAGAGGGAAAATCTGAGCAAATTATGTATGTCCTCGGGAAGGAACTTTTGGATTTTGTTCAACTATCCTGAGACTTTTGGATTTTGTGATCTATCCTGCAACTTAATTGATACTTCATGTATTCCGTTGATTTTCTTATAATTTAATTGATGCTTCAAATATTTTGGATAGTTCTTAAATTTGGGTTTCTCAAACTTCTACCTGCATTGTTTTTTCGTACTTTCTTATGATAGTTACTTGCTATGATGATTTCCCTCTTTGATACAGTCTTCTGATGCTTACTGATTATGTTGGAAGTCGGATTGTCGGTTATGCGATTGTTGATAGAAATGTGGGGAGTTTGTTTCTTTGTTAGTGTGGGTATACTTTGGACAGCTTGTGTGGGAAATTTGTGCTCTTTAGTGGATAGTGGGTATACTTTGGATGGCCTACTTTGCAGGCAACCAGTTGCCCAACTTTTCCCTACAATGTATACTTTCGGTTCGTGCTTTGCTGTCGGTTTGGTCGATAATGCGAAACAAACAGTGGCTTTTCCATAGGGGGGAAATTCATATGGTGCCTTTTAACTAGAGGGAAAATCTGAGCAAATTATGTATGTTTTCTTATTTATTGATATGATAGTTGTCGTTTTTTATTTGCCTTTGCTTTTATCTTCGATTTGGAGTACCAGAATACATATGCTTTGCTGTTGGTTCCAACTTTCGTTTGCCTGCACTAACAAGTTTTCATCTTTCATTTCCCTCGGCAGTCCCTCCTCTGCAACTCCAAGTCATGATATAAGGTTATGATGATTTCCCTCTTTGATACAGTGATACTTTGCACCACTTATGAGGAAAATTTTTGCTCTTTAGTGGATAGTGATTATGCTGTTCTTGGTGCTTGCTGACACGTAAGCACATAAAACTCTCGATTCATGTCTCTTATTCTTATTCTTATTCTGCTTTGGACTATATGTCTTCATCACCTGTTGCTCACTTCTATACGAGTGCTGGTGGCCAGTGATGATGAGGTCAGTCGCCGTCGTCACCTGCTGCTCACTTGACGATGGTTGATGATGGGATTGGTCGTTCTGACCTGTTCGCCCCCCTCCCTCTTTCTCCTCCTCGGCTCGGTTCCGTCTCTGCTGAGCGTGCGTCATTTTCTTCGGTTGACTGTACCGGCCTGTACAGTGTCAACGTGTTGCTTACATGTTTGATTCAATGTCTGGGTGGCCTTTTTTTAAATATGCATACCCTAACAAAGAGCATGAAGATACATAAAAGTTGTTCTTCTTTTAATTACCTTCTCTTGGATCTTTGTATTTTTTTTAAATATGTGCGCGAGGGGTTTCTAAACTTTTAGAGTGGACTTCAGCCTACTTCATTTTGGTTCTGTTTTGGACTCGGGATGAACTTAAACTTATGATTATCTAATTGGTACTGCCTTTGTTTTCTGCCATGATCTTTCTTATGCCTGTTATTTCACAATTTCTTGGCTTACTTCCTTAGTCTAAATCACACCATATATATTTCACGACCATTTTATCACCAAGAATTGGAAAGCCGAGGTGCTTAGGCGCACTGTAAGTGTATTCTTTAGCCTGCAAACTTTGTAGATCATAATAATATCATGTGTTCTTCATCTCAAAGTGCAAAATGGATTCCTTTACATTTCATATAAATCATATGCTGTGCATAGTGAGGTGATATGTGATTTTAAACATTTATTAGTTCAAACTCATGCAACTGGAAAATAACACTCTTAAGCATTCCTATTTAGATCCTGAATGTATAAGAACAGGAAGAGCCATGTGATTTAGCACTTATCAGCCTGCTTATGCACTTACATACTACATATGCATTATGCCATGGTTTTGCTTCCCTGAAATGTGAGCATTTTTAGAACATTTTCTTTACCATATTGGTAGCTACTGACCATTTCGGACTCTAGAATTGCTAACTAGAGAAGCAGGTTTCTGTTTACCATGTGCATGTGAGAAGCAGGTTTTTGTGTGCTTTCTTTTGATGGTTACTTGCTATGATGATTTCCCTTTTTGATACACTTCTGATACTTAGTGATTGTGTTGGAAGTCGGATTGTTCATTATGCCATTCTTCATGTAAATGTGGGAACTTTCTTCTTGACTTGGTGTGGGTGTACTTTGGACAGCTTCTGCAGGCAACTTTTTTTCCCTTTAGTGGATAGTGGGTATACTTTGGATGGCCTACTTTGCAACCAACCGGTTGCCCAACTTTTCCCTACAATGTATGCTTTTGGTTACCGCTTTGCACTTGGTTTTGGGCGATGCTGCAGAACAAATAGTGGCTTTTGAGTAAGAGGGGGAAATTCAAATGGTGGCTTTTGTATAGGGAGAAAATCTGAGCAAATTTGCTTCCCTGAACTGTGAGCATTTTTAGAACATTTTCTTGACCATATTGGTAGCTGCTGACCATTTCGGAACTCTAGAATTGCTAACTAGAGAAGCAGGTTTCTGTTTACCGTATGCATGTGAGAAACAGGTTTTTGTGTGCTTTCTTTTGATGGTTACTTGCTATGATGATTTCCCTCTTTGATACACTTCTGATACTTAGTGATTATGTTGGAAGTCGGATTGTTCATTAAGCCATTCTTCATGTAAATGTGGGAACTTTCTTTTTGCCTTTGTGTGGGTGTGCTTTGGACGATTCCTGCAGGAAACTTTTTTCCCTTTAGTGGATAGTGGGTATACTTTGGATGGCCTACTTTGTAGGCAACCGGTTGCCCAACTTTTCCCTACGATGTATGCTTTTGGTTTCCGCTTTGCGCTCGGTTTTGGGCAATGCTGCAGAACAAACAGCAGCTTTTGAGTAAGAGGGGAAATTCAAATGGTGGCTTTTGTATAGGGGGAAAATCTGAGCAAATTATGTATATTTTCTTCTTTATTGATAGGATAGTTGTGGTTTCAGATTTGCCTTTGCTTCCATCTTCGATTTAGATTGCGAAAATACATATGCTTTGGTTCTAGCTCCAGCTTTCATTTGCCTCCACTAATATATATTTGGTTTATTTCCTTACAAATTAATTGATACTTACATGTTTGATTCAATTTTTGGGTGGTTTTTTTTTTAATATGCATACCCTAACAGAGAGCATGAAGATACGTGAAAGTTGTTCTACTTTTAATTACCTTCTCTTGGATCTTGGTATTTTTTTAAAATATGTGCGCGAGGGGTTTCTAAACTGTTAGTGTGGACTTCAGCATACTTCATTTTGGTTCTGTTTTAGACTGGGGACGAACTTAAACTTATGATTATCTAATTGGTTCTGCCTTTGTTTCCGCTATGATCTTTCTTATGCCTGTTATTTCACCATTTCTTGGCTTATTTAGTCTAAATCACACCATATATATTTCACGGCCATTTTATCACCAAGAATTGGAGAGCCGAAGTACTTAGGCACACTGTAAGTGTATTCTTTAGCCTGCAAACTTTGTAAATCATAATAATAGCATGTGTTCTTCATCTCAAAGCGCAAGATGGATTCCTTTACATTTCATATAAATCATACACTGTGCATAGTGAGGTGATATGTGATTTTAAACATTTATGAGTTCAAACTCATGTAGCTGGGAAATAACACTCTTAGGTATTCCTATTTAGATCCTGGATGTATAAAAACAGGAAGAAGCATGTGATTTAGCACTTATCAGCCTACTTATGCACTTGCATACTACATATGCATTATGCCATGGTTTTGCTTCCCTGAAATGTGAACATTTTTAGAACATTTTCTTTACCATATTGGTAGCTACTTACCATTTTGGGCTCTAGCATTGCTAACTTTCTGCAAGAATGTAAAGTATACAAAAGAGCTTCTACAAAGTTTACTGGTTATACATTACTTTCCTGGTTATACATTACTTTCCTGCATCTCGAGAGTACTTTCATTCTTGCTTTTGTGCATATACATTGTTTTCCTGTAAACTTTGTAGCTTCTTGAAACTTTCTAGCTTCTCTAGAACCTTGGTAAAGTATTCAAAATCTGAGCAAATTATGTATGTTTTCTTCTTTATGGATAGGATAGTTGTCGTTTCTGATTTGCCTTTGCTTTTATTTTCGATTTAGATTACCACAATACATATGCTTTGATTTAGTTTCAACTTCCATTTGCTTGCACTAAGAAGTTTTCATCTTTCATCTCCCTACGCTAAGAAGTGATATAGATAATTCCATTTAACATTCTTAAGGGGGCTTTCTTCACATGTGCCCGGGGGGTGGGGGGGTGTGTTTTCTCTTGGTGTTTTCTCTTGGATGTGCCGGCAGTTGCCGACGGATGAAAGTTGTTCTTCTTTTAATTATCTTCTCTTGAATCTTGGTATTTTTTTAAATGTGCATGCACTATAAAGTGAATTAGATACACATGTCTGTTTCGTCCTGTATCCATAGTTGTTATTATGCAATTTTCCAGTTTAATTAACTTTAATAAATTTATAATTATAAAAATTATACATAATATACCAGTATGATAATTATTCTATTCATTTTGGTAATTATTCTTCATGAAGTTTTAGATGTATGTAATAAAGGTTTAAAGCCAACAAATCACTTTACCACATGTATTAGCGTTTGAACTTTTTAGTTTTAAACATTTCACACCTTGTGAGCAGTGTAGTTCGAAGTATAACATACCTTTTCGGTATGTTTTTTTTGCGTCAGGCTTAAATGGACATAGCAGCAGTGTGCAGAGAAAATAGAAAAAACGAAAGATTATTCTTAATCAACGGAAGAATAGAGAGCACATCGAAGCTTCTGAGTATATGCACATTGGTATTTCTGACAATAGGAAAAGGCAGAAGGTTATTCTTAATCAACGAAGAAATAAAGAGACACTAGAAGATTCTGAACATACAAGTGGTATTAATGAAGTATTACATAGTTATGATGTCTGTCGTAGTGGTGCAAGTACAGGAAATCTTGATTTCACCGGTTTCTAGATGTTGGTAACTGTAGATAGTACAAAGAATTCTCAGATTCCAGGTCCTCTATTGAACAATCATATCTCGGATTACCAAATATGAATGCCAATCATGTGGAGCTTTCTTATGGTACAATGAACGAATTTAATAAATCTCGAAATGAAAGTGTTCGAGGTTTTCTTTATGTTGTCAAGAAGGTCGAATTTATTTGCCGTTGTTGCGCCATACCCCACCTATTTTAGACACTTATTAGATTACCAAGGTTCTAGAGAAGCTAAAAAGTTTCGAGATAATATACGAGTGTACAATTCTATGTTTGCGTTTACCTCAATCGGTGCAAAAATAGATACAGAAATTAATATGAGAACGGGTCCGTATGTTTTTAGAATCAATGGGCAGAATTATCATCTTATGGGTTCTCTTCTTCCGGTAGATGGCCACCGGCCCAAATTTGCTCAACTATACATTTATGATACTGCGAATGAAGTTGACAACAGAATGAACCACATTTCTGGCAGTGGTGATCTCCAAATATTGATAGAAATATTGTCCGAGAGCTGATGCAAATCTTTGATACTCAAAATGAGATAGTTAAAGCATTTAGAATGGCAAGAGATCGTTTAGTGAAACTGATTTCTTACCTATTAGATTGAGATTGATTGGTTGCACGTGGAGATAATATGCCGGCAATATAATTCTCCTTCGTGTGCAGAAATTGCTGGCTTGATAATTGGGGATTCTGGGGTGCGCAGATCGACAACGAGATATTATTGTTTGAACATAAAGCGAATGGTTTAAAGCGCATTTCTGATTTACATCCCTCTTCATGGCTATGCAATATCCTATTTTGTTTCCTACGGTGAAGATGGTTTCAGACTTGGAATAGAATGCAGAGAAAGTTCACGCAAAAAAACAAATTCACGACAATATATTACAATGCATGAATTCTATGCTTACAGAATTCAAAATCGATTGAGGGAAGGAAAAACACTAACTCGAGGATGAAAGCTTTTCCAACAATATATTGTTGATGCTTTCTCATGTATTGAAGAAGAAGGCTCGACTACATTAGAAGGAACCAAACTACTTTACGATCTGAGCTTTATAAAGGTATTAAGGATGCTGTCTTTGAAGGAGATGTAGATGGTAACGCCGTCGGTAAACGTGTTGTGTTGCCTTCAAGTTTTACTGCTGGCCCTCGCTATATGATTCAAAATTATCAGGATGCTATTGCTATATGCAGACAATGTGGTCCTCCTGATTTATTTATCACATTTACATGTAATTCACAATGGCAAGAAATTCAAGAGGCTGTGCAGTTTATACCTGGCCAAAGATCTGAAGATAGGCCAGACATTGTTAGTAGGGTATTCAAGTTAAAATTAGAAGCTTTGATGACTGATATTAAGAAGGGTCAATTTTTTGGAAAATCTACTGCTGGTACGTGGCCAAACAACATCTTTGGTGTCTAAAATATACGCAGGCTCATTTTATCTAACTTTTTTTCCGTTCTTTTTCTGAATTATGGCAGAGTTGTATACTGTTGAGTTTCAAAAGAGAGGCCTTCCACATGTTCATCTTTAGTGTGGTTGCATTAGATCATAAATATTAACAACTACGGAGATTGACTCCATAATCTCGGCAGAAATACCTGATATTACCGTCGATCCAATTGGTTATGCTGCTATTGCTAAATTATGATGCATGGTCCGTGCGGGGTTGCAAAACCAGGAGCACCATGTATGATAAAGGGTCGATGTTCAAAGTTTTTTCCAAAGGAGTACAGGAAAGAAACGATAATAACCGATGACGGTTATCCTATCTATAAACGAAGGGAAAATCAGAGACATATTATGAAAATCATGTTGAACTGATAATAGGTTTGTTTTGTCCCGCATAATTGCGATTGGTTATCAAATATCAAG
>CM055080.1:10268800-10435716 GCA_029204045.2 Tillandsia leiboldiana | reverse complement strand
CATATGGTGCCTTTAAACTAGAGGGAAAATCTGAGCAAATTATGATGTTTCTTTATTTTGATATGATAGTGCGTTTTTTATTGCCTTTCCTTTTATCTTCGATTTGGAGTACCAGAATACATATGCTTTGCTGTGGTTCAACTTTCGTTTGCCGCACTAACAAGTTTTCATCTTTCATTTCCCTCGGCAGTCCCTCCTATGCAAATCCAAGTCATGGTATAAGGTTATGATGATTTCCCTCTTGATACAGTGATACTTTGCACCACTTATGAGGAAAATTTTTGCTCTTTAGGATAGTGATTATGCTGTTCTTGGTGCTTGCGGACACGTAAGACACATAAAACTCTCGATCATGTCTCTTAGTCTATTCTTATTCTGCTTTGGACGATATGTATTATCACCTGTTGCTCACTTCTATAAGGGCTGGTGGCCAGTGATGATGAGGTCAGTCGCCGTCGTCAGCCTGATGCATAAGTGACGATGGTTGATGATGGGATTGGTCGTTCTGACTGTTCGCCCCTCCCTCTTTTTCCTCCTCGGCTCGGTTCCGTCTCTGCTGAGCGTGCGTCATTTTCTTCGGGTGACTGTACCGGCCTGTACAGTGTCAACGTGTGCTTACATGTTGATTCAATGTCGGGTGGCCTTTTTTTAAATATGCATACCTAACAAAGAGCATGAAGATACTAAAAGTTGTTCTTCTTTTAATTACCTTCTCTTGGATCTTTGTATTTTTTTAAATATGTGCGCGAGGGGTTCTAAACTTTTAGAGTGGACTTCAGCCTACTCATTTTGGTTCTGTTTTGGACTCGGGATGAACTTAAACTTATGATTATCTAATTGGTACTGCCTTTGTTTTCTGCCATGATCTTTTTATGCCGTTATTTCACATTTCTTGGCTTACTCCTTAGTCTAAATCACACCATATATATTTCACGACCATTTTATCACCAAGAATTGGAAAGCCGAGGTGCTTAGGCGCACTGTAAGTGTATTCTTTAGCCTGCAAACTTTTGTAGATCATAATAATATCATGTGTTCTTCATCTCAAAGTGCAAAATGGATTCCTTTACATTTCATATAAACATATGCTGTGCATAGTGAGGTGATATGTGATTTTAAACATTATTAGTTCAAACTCATGCAACTGGAAAATAACACTCTTAAGCATTCCTATTTAGTCCTGAATGTATAAGAACAGGAAGAGCCATGTGATTTAGCACTTATCAGCCTGCTTATGCACTTACATACTACATATGCATTATGCCATGGTTTTGCTTCCCTGAAATGTGAGCATTTTAGAACATTTTCTTTACCATATTGGTAGCTACTGACCATTTCGGACTCTAGAATTGCTAACTAGAGAAGCAGGTTTCTGTTTACCATGTGCATGTGAGAAGCAGGTTTTTGTGTGCTTTCTTTTGATGGTTACTTGCTATGATGATTTCCCTTTTTGATACACTTCTGATACTTAGTGATTGTGTTGGAAGTCGGATTGTTCATTATGCCATTCTTCATGTAAATGTGGGAACTTTCTTCTTGACTTGGTGTGGGTGTACTTTGGACAGCTTCTGCAGGCAACTTTTTTTCCCTTTAGTGGATAGTGGGTATACTTTGGATGGCCTACTTTGCAACCAACCGGTTGCCCAACTTTTCCCTACAATGTATGCTTTTGGTTACCGCTTTGCACTTGGTTTTGGGCGATGCTGCAGAACAAATAGTGGCTTTTGAGTAAGAGGGGGAAATTCAAATGGTGGCTTTTGTATAGGGAGAAAATCTGAGCAAATTTGCTTCCCTGAACTGTGAGCATTTTTAGAACATTTTCTTGACCATATTGGTAGCTGCTGACCATTTCGGAACTCTAGAATTGCTAACTAGAGAAGCAGGTTTCTGTTTACCGTATGCATGTGAGAAACAGGTTTTTGTGTGCTTTCTTTTGATGGTTACTTGCTATGATGATTTCCCTCTTTGATACACTTCTGATACTTAGTGATTATGTTGGAAGTCGGATTGTTCATTAAGCCATTCTTCATGTAAATGTGGGAACTTTCTTTTTGCCTTTGTGTGGGTGTGCTTTGGACGATTCCTGCAGGAAACTTTTTTCCCTTTAGTGGATAGTGGGTATACTTGGATGGCCTACTTTGTAGGCAACCGGTTGCCCAACTTTTCCCTACGATGTATGCTTTTGGTTTCCGCTTTGCGCTCGGTTTTGGGCAATGCTGCAGAACAAACAGCAGCTTTTGAGTAAGAGGGGAAATTCAAATGGTGGCTTTTGTATAGGGGGAAAATCTGAGCAAATTATGTATATTTTCTTCTTTATTGATAGGATAGTTGTGGTTTCAGATTTGCCTTTGCTTCCATCTTCGATTTAGATTGCGAAAATACATATGCTTTGGTTCTAGCTCCAGCTTTCATTTGCCTCCACTAATATATATTTGGTTTATTTCCTTACAAATTAATTGATACTTACATGTTTGATTCAATTTTTGGGTGGTTTTTTTTTTAATATGCATACCCTAACAGAGAGCATGAAGATACGTGAAAGTTGTTCTACTTTTAATTACCTTCTCTTGGATCTTGGTATTTTTTTAAAATATGTGCGCGAGGGGTTTCTAAACTGTTAGTGTGGACTTCAGCATACTTCATTTTGGTTCTGTTTTAGACTGGGGACGAACTTAAACTTATGATTATCTAATTGGTTCTGCCTTTGTTTCCGCTATGATCTTTCTTATGCCTGTTATTTCACCATTTCTTGGCTTATTTAGTCTAAATCACACCATATATATTTCACGGCCATTTTATCACCAAGAATTGGAGAGCCGAAGTACTTAGGCACACTGTAAGTGTATTCTTTAGCCTGCAAACTTTGTAAATCATAATAATAGCATGTGTTCTTCATCTCAAAGCGCAAGATGGATTCCTTTACATTTCATATAAATCATACACTGTGCATAGTGAGGTGATATGTGATTTTAAACATTTATGAGTTCAAACTCATGTAGCTGGGAAATAACACTCTTAGGTATTCCTATTTAGATCCTGGATGTATAAAAACAGGAAGAAGCATGTGATTTAGCACTTATCAGCCTACTTATGCACTTGCATACTACATATGCATTATGCCATGGTTTTGCTTCCCTGAAATGTGAACATTTTTAGAACATTTTCTTTACCATATTGGTAGCTACTTACCATTTTGGGCTCTAGCATTGCTAACTTTCTGCAAGAATGTAAAGTATACAAAAGAGCTTCTACAAAGTTTACTGGTTATACATTACTTTCCTGGTTATACATTACTTTCCTGCATCTCGAGAGTACTTTCATTCTTGCTTTTGTGCATATACATTGTTTTCCTGTAAACTTTGTAGCTTCTTGAAACTTTCTAGCTTCTCTAGAACCTTGGTAAAGTATTCAAAATCTGAGCAAATTATGTATGTTTTCTTCTTTATGGATAGGATAGTTGTCGTTTCTGATTTGCCTTTGCTTTTATTTTCGATTTAGATTACCACAATACATATGCTTTGATTTTAGTTTCAACTTCCATTTGCTTGCACTAAGAAGTTTTCATCTTTCATCTCCCTACGCTAAGAAGTGATATAGATAATTCCATTTAACATTCTTAAGGGGGCTTTCTTCACATGTGCCCGGGGGGTGGGGGGGTGTGTTTTCTCTTGGTGTTTTCTCTTGGATGTGCCGGCAGTTGCCGACGGATGAAAGTTGTTCTTCTTTTAATTATCTTCTCTTGAATCTTGGTATTTTTTTAAATGTGCATGCACTATAAAGTGAATTAGATACACATGTCTGTTTCGTCCTGTTATCCATAGTTGTTATTATGCAATTTTCCAGTTTAATTAACTTTAATAAATTTATAATTATAAAAATTATACATAATATACCAGTATGATAATTATTCTATTCATTTTGGTAATTATTCTTCATGAAGTTTTAGATGTATGTAATAAAGTGTTTAAAGCCAACAAATCACTTTACCACATGTATTAGCGGTTTGAACTTTTTAGTTTTAACATTTCACACCTTGTGAGCAGTGTAGTTCGAAGTATAAACATACCTTTTTCGGTATGTTTTTTTTGCGTCAGGCTTAAATGGACATAGCAGCAGTGTGCAGAGAAAATAGAAAAAAACGAAAGATTATTCTTAATCAACGGAAGAATAGAGAGCACATCGAAGCTTCTGAGTATATGCACATTGGTATTTCTGACAATAGGAAAAGGCAGAAGGTTATTCTTAATCAACGAAGAAATAAAGAGACACTAGAAGATTCTGAACATACAAGTGGTATTAATGAAGTATTACATAGTTATGATGTCTGTCGTAGTGGTGCAAGTACAGGAAATCTTGATTTCACGGTTTCTAAGATGTTGGTAACTGTAGATAGTACAAAGAATTCTCAGATTCCAGGTCCATCTATTGAACAATCATATCTCGGATTACCAAAATATGAATGCCAATCATGTGGAGCTTTCTTATGGTACAATGAACGAATTTATAAATCTCGAAATGAAAGTGTTCCGAGGTTTTCTTTATGTTGTCAAGAAGGTCGAATTTATTTGCCGTTGTTGCGCCATACCCCACCTATTTTAGACACTTTATTAGATTACCAAGGTTCTAGAGAAGCTAAAAAGTTTCGAGATAATATACGAGTGTACAATTCTATGTTTGCGTTTACCTCAATCGGTGCAAAAATAGATACAGAAATTAATATGAGAACGGGTCCGTATGTTTTTAGAATCAATGGGCAGAATTATCATCTTATGGGTTCTCTTCTTCCGGTAGATGGCCACCGGCCCAAATTTGCTCAACTATACATTTATGATACTGCGAATGAAGTTGACAACAGAATGAACACAATTTCTGGCAGTGGTGATCTCCAAAATATTGATAGAAATATTGTCCGAGAGCTGATGCAAATCTTTGATACTCAAAATGAGATAGTTAAAGCATTTAGAATGGCAAGAGATCGTTTTAGTGAAACTGATTTCTTACCTATTAGATTGAGATTGATTGGTGCACGTGGAGATAATATGCGGCAATATAATTCTCCTTCGTGTGCAGAAATTGCTGGCTTGATAATTGGGGATCTGGGGTGCGCAGATCGACAACGAGATATTATTGTTGAACATAAAGCGAATGGTTTAAAGCGCATTTCTGATTTACATCCCTCTTTCATGGCTATGCAATATCCTATTTTGTTTCCCTACGGTGAAGATGGTTTCAGACTTGGAATAGAATGCAGAGAAAGTTCACGCAAAAAAACAAATTCACGACAATATATTACAATGCATGAATTCTATGCTTACAGAATTCAAAATCGATTGAGGGAAGGAAAAACACTAACTCGAGGATGAAAGCTTTTCCAACAATATATTGTTGATGCTTTCTCATGTATTGAAGAAGAAAGGCTCGACTACATTAGAAGGAACCAAACTACTTTACGATCTGAGCTTTATAAAGGTATTAAGGATGCTGTCTTTGAAGGAGATGTAGATGGTAACGCCGTCGGTAAACGTGTTGTGTTGCCTTCAAGTTTTACTGCTGGCCCTCGCTATATGATTCAAAATTATCAGGATGCTATTGCTATATGCAGACAATGTGGTCCTCCTGATTTATTTATCATATTTACATGTAATTCACAATGGCAAGAAATTCAAGAGGCTGTGCAGTTTATACCTGGCCAAAGATCTGAAGATAGGCCAGACATTGTTAGTAGGGTATTCAAGTTAAAATTAGAAGCTTTGATGACTGATATTAAGAAGGGTCAATTTTTTGGAAAATCTACTGCTGGTACGTGGCCAAACAACATCTTTGGTGTCTAAAATATACGCAGGCTCATTTTATCTAACTTTTTTTCCCGTTCCTTTTTCTGAATTATGGCAGAGTTGTATACTGTTGAGTTTCAAAAGAGAGGCCTTCCACATGTTCATATCTTAGTGTGGTTGCACTTAGATCATAAATATTTAACAACTACGGAGATTGACTCCATAATCTCGGCAGAAATACCTGATATTACCGTCGATCCAATTGGTTATGCTGCTATTGCTAAATTTATGATGCATGGTCGGTGCGGGGTTGCAAAACCAGGAGCACCATGTATGATAAAGGGTCGATGTTCAAAGTTTTTTCCAAAGGAGTACAGGAAAGAAACGATAATAACCGATGACGGTTATCCTATCTATAAACGAAGGGAAAATCAGAGACATATTATGAAAAATCATGTTGAACTTGATAATAGGTTTGTTGTCCCGCATAATTTGCGATTGGTTATCAAATATCAAGCTCATATTAATGTTGAATGGTGTAACAAAACAAGACTTATCAAATATCTGTTCAAATATATCAATAAAGGCCCGGATCGATCTAAAGTTGTTGTCGAAAATAATGTCCAGCATGATAGCACATCCCTTCAACGACAATATAAGCAAGTCGACGAGATTAAACAATACTTGGATTGTCGATATTTATCAGCATATGAAGCAATTTGGCGAATATTTGAGTTTGACATCCACTTTAGAGAGCCATCAGTTGAACGATTAGTGGTGCATCTACCTATGATGAATAATGTTACATATTATGATAACCAAAATTTATCCGATGTCTTAAATCATCATAATATTGACAAAACAATGTTCACTGAATGGATGCAAACCAATTTAACTTATGAGGATGCTCGACACCTTACATATGTTGAGTTTCCTACTAAATGGGTGTGGCACCCTAAAGATAAATTTTGGTCAATGCGAAAGCAAGGGAATCGCATTGGTAGAATTGTTTACATCCATCCAAGCGCCGGAGAACTTTATTTCTTAAGGATGCTTTTAAACGTAGTAAAAGGTCCAAAAAATTATACAGAGATTAGAACAGTACACGGTGTTGTTTACGAAACTTTTCGTGCAGCGTGCGATGCTCTTGGCTTACTTGGTGATGATAAGGAATGGAGAGAAGCAATAGAAGAAGCATCACAGTGGTCTTCTGCAGCTCAACTGCGCCAATTATTTGTCACCTTAATTATGTATTGTGAACTCGCTGATCCTGTCAAATTATGGGATGGATATTGGGAATTATTAGCTGATGATATTTTGCACAGATTGAAAAAGGTTCTCGGGATTAAAAATCTGCAAATATCTCAGATGGAGTTGCAAAATCATGTTTTATTTGAGCTCGAAGTCCTTTTTAACAAAAACTGTAGCTCACTGTCGCAGTATAAGCTTCCGGTTCCTAACAGATTACTGAATGATGAATTCGACAACAGATTAATAAGAGAAGAATTGGATTACAATGTACATGAATTGCAATGCGAGCACGCTCAATTATACAGTGATTTGAATGATGAACAGAAATGTATATATAATACTGTTTTAGTATCTATATATCAAAACACTGGAGATATTATATTTGTCTATGGCTATGGTGGAACAGGCAAAACTTATCTTTGGAAGACAATAATTTCAAAATTGAGGTCTGAAGGAAAGATTGTATTAGCGGTCGCGTCATCAGGAATAGCATCCCTCCTACTGCCTGGAGGTCGCACAGCTCACTCAAGGTTTAAAATATCTATTAAAGTGGATGATTGTTCGCTTTGTGAAATTAAGAAAGGGACCCAGCTTGCAAAATTAATTTCGCGTACCAGTTTAATCATTTGGGATGAAGCCCCAATGAATCATAGAAATTGTTTTGAGGCTTTAGACAAATCATTGAAAGATATATTGGAGTCTAATGAATCCGATGCGGGTGAAAAGCTTTTTGGGGGAAAAACTCTTCTTTTAGGCGGTGATTTCAGACAAATACTTCCGGTTGTTGTCGGTGGGACGAAGCAAGATATACTTAATGCTTCACTTACTAAATCATATATATGGAAAAAATGTAAAATTTTCCGTCTCACTACAAATATGAGATTAATACGGAATTCAGAAGGTGAGTCAGCAGATAGAACTTTAGCGGAATTTAGTAAATGGATGCTCGATGTTGGTGATGGCAAAATACCTGCTATTGGATTAGAAGGAGATGATGAACCAACCTGGATTAAAATTCCAGATGATATACTTATAAAATCTAATAACAATGGAATTGAAACAATTGTTTCAGAAGTATACGACGACATCGAAGAAAACTACAATGATTCCAGCTACTTGAGAGATAGAGCTATCATCACACCTGTGAATGAAATGGTTGATGAGATAAATAATTACGTTCTTTCTCTGTTGCCAACAGAAGAACGATTGTATATGAGCTCAGATTCAATATGTAACACATCACGGAATGCAGAAGAAAGTGACATACTTTACCCGGTTGAATTTTTGAACTCTTTGAAGTTCAACGGAGTCTCCCATCATGAACTAAAGTTAAAAGTAGGAGCTCCTGTAATGTTGCTCCGCAACATTAGCCAAAATTCTGGTCTCTGCAATGGTACTCGATTGATAATAACCCAATTAGCTCCCAGAGTTATTGAGGCACAAATCTTTACAGGAAATCATATCGGTGAGAAGGTTTATATTCCTCGCATAGTTATGAATGTAACCGAATCGAAGTGGCCATTTATATTGAAAAGGAGACAATTCCCGATACGTTTGAGCTATGCAATGACAATTAATAAAAGTCAGGGGCAGACATTGCAGAAAATTGGTCTTTTTTTGTCACAACCGGTATTCTCTCATGGTCAACTTTATGTAGCGATTTCTAGAGTAACCTCTCGACAAGGGCTACGAATTCTTATAGATAATAAAGATCAAGCACCGGAAGGATATACAAGAAACATCGTCTACCATGAAATATTCGAAGATCTATAATAATATATGATACTATCATTGTTTTCATGCTGTGTGCAATGATTTTTTTTTCTATTGTTTCATTATTTCATCAGTGAAATATCACCTTTTTTGACAACGAAATTATTGTTCTTCTGACATATTAATCATCCTTTTATGCATATCTTTGTTCCTATTTTTATATTGAACATATTATTGGAGCAGCAATGGACTACATCCTATTATCGCAATTATCCTTACAGCACCAAAATTGTAAAATCAAAGTAAGAATTTGTCGTATATGGGAATCAACTGCTCCATTTTTAAAAGGCGATATATTCAGTATGGATTGCCTTATGGTTGATGAGAAGGTTTGCACTATCTTATATACTTATGTATAGTTATGTTCTTTACCTTCCATCAATTTTGTATGCTGATTTACATATATTATTGTCTTAAATAGGGATATTCTATGCAAGGAACAATACGAAAACAAGATGTCGAAGAATTTAAAACTCGACTCATAGAAAGCGCGGTGTATCTTATAGAAAAAATTGTTGTTATTCCAAGTAAGAAAAAGTTTGCTGCTGTTGACAGGGAGTTTATGATTCAATTTACAAAATGGACAACGGTAATTCAACTCGAGGATGGCATAGATTCAATGCCACTGTATAGCTTCAATTTCTGTACATTTTCTGAGGCTGAAAATAGGAGATATAATGATAGTATTCTCACTGGTAATATTTCTTACAAATATATTGAACTATTCATTTTGTATTAAGAGAAACCACCTTTGATGACTTACGTATTTTTTCTTAATTAATATTCTTTTCTCTTTTTTTATACTTTGTAGATGTCTTTGGTAAAATATGTTCTATCACAGACCTCACTCACAAATATGTCGGTCAAATCCTCACTCCAATCCGAAATTTGGAAATACAAGATTTAGAGTACAAATTTACACTTCCCAAATTTTTTCCCTATGTTTTTCTCCTATTTGCAGCATTCGCTATATTAAATATGCACGTTACTTTTCCTACAGAAGTAATATTTTGGCGGTGACATTATGGGATAAATTCGCTATAGATTTCGATGAAAGTAATATTTTTGAGGAAGTTGGTAGCCCAATAGTTGTAGTTCTGGCAGGAATGACGGTTCGTTCCTTTAGAGGTATATTTGACAATTACAATTTTTTCTTTTTTTTTTACTTACCTGTAAAACTACTATATAAAATGGCATTAATTTGTGTTTTGTGTTATACTTCTTTTAGACCGGATATATTTATCAACATGTTCGGCTTCGAAAATTTACCTTAACTTAGAAATTCCAGAAGTTGTCGAATTTCTGAATAGGTTTGTCAACATAAACATGCAAATTTACTTACAATTTACCTCCTTTAGTTCATGTTGTTATTTACATATGAATTTTGATGTACAGAGTAAAACCAACACCTAACCCAATTAAGCAAATCACCTGTACACAAGAAGATATTATCAGTCCTGACGAAGAGATGCGAATGAATAGAAAAACAATTTCTGAAATCTTAGCTATGGACTCACCTAATATTCAAGTAAGTGATGTATTTTTATGACAATTTACTTTTCTTTCTCTTTTTTTAATTAAAATTCTTTTCCTCTATTTTTTTTTGCCTCTATAGATTGTGATGTTTACCTACAAACCAAGAAATCATTTTTTCTTTATTTTCTTTTTCTTGATAGAGTATGAAGTTTACCTGTGAAGTAACACTGTTGGACATAGATACGTCGTATGGTTGGTGGTATAAGGCTTGCCATTATTGTAAATCAGCGGTGAAGTCATACGACGATATCTTTTATTGTCCACATTGTGGAAACAACGACAAACCTCCTATGCCTTGGTAAATACTCTAACATAAAGGTTTATCATCTAAATACATTAATTTAACTTATTTCTTCCTAACAATTGTGATTACAAGGTACAAGCTAAACGCTACCGTCGCAGATGATACTGATGTTGGAACTTTTACAATATTTGGAAGAGTAGCACAAGATTTAATTCGCATCCCAGCACAAAATCTTGCTGCAGCAGTTGGTTCAGACAGATTCGTCTTGCCTCCGGCCATTAAAAACATTATTGGTCAAAAATACATTTTCCAAATTTCTCCAGACTCGCAAAGATTTAGTGCAACAAACCCTTCTTTCAAGGTTAATAAACTTTATACTTCAAATTATGATGTAAAAGGCAAAGGTCAACTTGGAAAGGACCTACATATTAAATGTGAAGAACAACTTCACTCGAGCCAAAGTCAACTTGGAAAGAATCTACTTATTAAGTGTGAAGAACAACTTCTGTCATCTCCAAAAGAAAAACAAATTCAAGAAGAATTATTTCAGGAAACATCTCCAACTCCAAAAAAATCTTTAAGGTATCCTTATTTTATATTTATTTTATTCATTTGATATAATATACTTTCGCCATTTTAATATTTAAATTTTAAAAAATGACAGTTCTGTACATGTGGAAAATTTAGATCAAGTTCCATTGGCAAAAAGGCAATGTATTAGGTAATAACGATTAATTTTTTTATTTATAGTTGATTTTCTTCCTCTTTAATTTCTTCTTTTTAATGATTTCCTTCGTCCACCTATAGATTTCCTCATGATGCTCAATCAAGTGATGATGCTCAAGCAAGTGATAATGCTGGAGCAAGTGAAGAAGCAAGTGGAGACAAATAATGCAGAATCATATTCCAACATAACTTATTTAGATTTACATTATGCAAATAAATAATTATAAGAAATTTGTATTTTCAACCAAGAACTATATTTCAGCTGTTTAACTTTATTTTGTTATGTTGTGGTTTGTTGTAATTTAGTACACTTTTTAATAATTTAAAGATTTTGCTAATAATTTTTGTTATATTTTCGATATTCTATTCATTTTTTCTAAATTTTACTAACTCAATAATGCCGCGGCGTAGCGCGGGGTAGTAACTAGTATATATAAAGAGAGAGAGACTCGCTACTATTAGTGGTAAAATTTTATTATTATTATTATTTTTTTTTTGAGAGAAAGACAACATGCTGTCGCTTCATTCATGACGAAAATGAACTTAGCAACTGGGCAACCGGTTTCTGCAATGGAGCAGCCGGACCCAAAAAAAAAAAAAAAAAAAAACTAGGCACAAAATCTGGTCCAGTTCGATCGGCAAATCCTAATTTCCGCTAGTAAAGCCCCGAGGCAACGTTTCTTGTTGTCGAAAGACCTTCTGTTTCTTTCCAACCAGATGTTCCACCAGGTGGCCGCGATGGTGGTTAGCACCCTTTTTTCCCAATGCACCAATCTGGAGGCTGCTCGCATCCCAGAGCCTGTCTACGGTTGTACCGTTGCGGACCTCCAGGTTGTTTGGCAGCAAGCCCTCCAGGAGCCATTTTGCGGAGGTACAGGATACAAAGAGGTGGTCCGCAGTTTCTTCAGAATCTGAGCAGTAGACGCAACAGCTGGGTCCACTCCAGTTTCTTTTTAGAAGAATATCCCTGGTTAATTACTACCGATTTGGTAAAATTTTACTGTTAATTACTACCGATTTGGTTTTGATGATGAAACTTTCGAATCGATAATCGGTAATGTTGAATATGATCTAAACCACTTAACTTATTTAGAAATTAAATTTTAAATTTTTTCGATATTATTGGCCTAATGATAAGGGCTGCAAAATTTATAATTTTAATAATAAATATGAGACGTTTGTTCGTTTAACGGTATAAAAAAATTTAAATTAATTAAATTTTTGTTAGAAAATTATTTAAATTATTTAAAATAAGATTTATATACTTGATCTTGATTACAAAACTCCTATTATCACTATTTGAAGGATATTTATTTTCAGCCGTTCATTTTTATGTCCACTTGATGGATAAGAAAAGAATATCGAAAACGCATGAAATTTAATTTTCAGATAGTTTAAATAATCTATATCATATTTAACGGTGCTGATCGTAATTTTGGAAGTTCTATCATTCAAAATAAATCGATAGCAATAATCTATATCATATTTAACGGTGCTAGCCTAGCCCAACTCTCTCTCTCTCTCTCTCTCTCTCTATATATATATATATATATATATATATATATATATATATATATATATATATATATATATATATATATATATATATATATAGTCTACCAACGTGGCGCCGAGCGGATAAAAATAAGATTAGATTTACAAAAAAAATTTACACAAAATTATTTTACAAATTTTAAAAATTTATAATTTTTTTTTTAAAAAAAGCTCTATTACTTTTCAAACACCCACATAATCTCAAATGGACCATCCAAAAGCAAAGTTCGACCGTACTGTCAGCTTGGGCTATTTAAGTAGTCAAGGAATTAGGATTTCGAGCGTCTTCCATCTGATTTGTTATCCAAAAACAGGTGAGTTCTAAACTAAAATAAACTAAACGAGGAATTTTTATTTATTTATTTATTTTTAGCGTTAACTAATTTGTTTTTATAAACAAGTAATCTAGTTTGTTTCTTGGCAGGAGGAAGCAGTAATTAAGATACATAATTACAATGGCTGCCGGAGTTGCAGGTGCCGTGGCAGATGGTATCAATAGTGCTCCTCCTATCACTGAAGATCAGGGAGTAGATCAAGAACTTATGGACTATGAGTTGCTCAAGGCACTGAGGAAGGGGAACGCGAGATTCGTCAAAAACTTATTCTTACGCGCAACAGAAGCTTCCGTAACAATCGAACTTCTTGACGCCGGCAATTTTACTGAGGCGGCAGACACGATTTTCCAAGGAGTTACAGCAGGCAGAAACTCGGCCCTTCATGTCGTGGCTGAATTCGGGCACCTGGAGCTCTCGAAGTTCATCTGCGACAAAGATAGGTCCCTCTTGGCAGCACGAAACGCAGCGCTTGAGACGCCGCTGCACTGCGCTGCGAGGGCTGGGGCCCATCAAATACTCTCTCGCTTCATTTCTGTAGCCGAGTCGGAGGGTGTCAGCCGGTCGGTGGCGGTGCTGCACGCCACAGATCGGCATGGGAAGACTGCGCTACACACGGCAGCCCAAGAAGGCCATGCAGCGGCGGCGAGAGTTCTGATGTCTGCGGATCCTGGGCTGGCAGCCATAGTCGACCATAAAGGTGTATCTCCACTTTATGCAGCTGCGCTGTCGGCGTCGCTTGAAGTTGTTAAGGTCTTGCTAGGAGAACAAGTTCGGGCACCTGCCGGGTTTGCCACACCAGATGCATCCTATGCAGGACCAAATGGCCAAACTGCACTGCATGCAGCCGCCCTGGTCGAAAACTCAAGTAATTAATATGCAACTCATGCCGTAATTTAGATTTATTTGTTAGAATTTAGTTTAATTATTACTTTTAAATTCTATTCTATTTTGATCAACTTATTCAGTTAACTTAGAGTTATATCTAATCATATTAAAATTATTTCTAATATTATTATATTTCGTTTTTTTTTAGTCTGTTTATAATTATCTGGGTTTTTGACCAAATAATTATAAATAGACTAAAAATTATTTTGAGACTTGCGTTTGATATCGCATATTTTCGCAAGCAACAAAAAAGTATGTTTCAAAATTTAGTTTTGGAACCAAACGCACTCAGTTTATTTTATATTTAGTTGAGATATAAGTGAGGAATAAGAGATTATTCCCTTTCATTATACCTGAATAAAAATTGGAGGAGGAGAATGGCATTTAACTATATTATATATTAGATTTACAAAAATATTTAGTATAACTGGTTAACAGTTTAATGGTTTGTAGCTAAGGTCATAGGTTTGAAATCTAATTGTTTCGTATAAAACTTTTTTTTCTCTTCTGGTTACTTATATTTCATGTGAATTTTTATGATAGAAATCGCAGGCAAAATACTACAGTGGAAATCAACACTTGCAAAAAAACCTGATAACTTAGGGAGCACTCCCCTTCACTATTTAGCAACAACTTTTAATACTGACATGGTGGGTCAACTATTGAAGCATGGCACTACTCAGGCCTACCTCTCAGACGTTAAAGGATTATGTCCTGTACATGTTGCTGCAAGCATGGGTAGAAAAGATATAGTTCGTGAGCTTATTAAGCATTGCCCTGATATGGACGAGTTAGTCGATGAGAAGGGAAGGAATTTTCTCCATATTGCTGTAGAAAACAAAAGAGTGGCGATAGTTAAATTCGTTTGCCAGAGCCCATTGCTCTTGAAAATGATGAATGCAATGGATTGCGAAGGAAATACACCGCTACATCTTGCTGTGAAATCCAGCAACCAAGATATACTCAGTCTTCTAATGGAAAACAAATGTGTACACCCGAGTATCGTAAACAATGACGATAAAACACCTCTTGATCTTGCAATAATCCAGCTCAACTCCGGCGTGACGTTGTATGAGGTAAACCAATTCCCTACTCTAAAACACCTCTTGATCTTGCAATAATCCAGCTCAACTACTCTAAGGCCCCGTTTGGTAACGGGGATAAGGGGGGAATATATAACCCCCTTGTCCCCGTTTCCATACCCAAACGGGGATAAAAATAGATGGAATCCGAATTCCAATACGTCTGGAATAGGGGGTATGGGGGTGGGAATTGGAATTCCCACCCCCAGCTGGAATTGGGCGGAACCCATTTCAGGCACGGAGTTCGAGAGAGTCTTTCTGCAGGCCCCTCTCTCTCTCCACGCTTTTTTTTTTCTTTTTTCTTTTTTTTTTATTTCTTTTCCATACTAATAATAAAAATTAGTTTTTTTATTTTTTTAAATTAAAATTTTTAAAATTTAAAAATTTAAAAATTTAAAATTTAAAATTTAAAATTTAAAATTTAAAATTTAAAATTTAAAATTTAAAATTTAAAATTTAAAATTTAAAATTTAAAATTTAAAATTTAAAATTTAAAATTTAAAATTTAATTTTAAAATTTAAAATTTAAAAAATTTAAATTTTTAAATTTTAAAAATTTTAAATTTTTTTCTCTCTCTGCACCTCCTCTCTCTCTCTCTCCACGGCACTTTTTTTTTTCTTTTTTCTTTTTTTTTTTCCTTTCTTTTCCATACACTATAATAATAAAAATTAGTTTTTTTATTTTTTTAACTTAGAATTTTTTAAAAGATATTTAAATTTATAAATTTTAAAATTTAAAATTTTTTATTTAATAAATATTATTTTTTTAACTTATTTTTTAATAAATCTAAAAATTTTATTTTATTTCATTTTTGAAAAAATAAAATTATTAATTTAAAATTTATAAAATTTATACAATTATTCTATAAATTTATATAAATTTAAAAATTAAAATTTTTACTCTCATTTAAACTTTATTTTAAAGGGCAAAATAGTCAAAACACATAATTATTCCCTCTCAATTCTTCTTATTCCTCTATACTCAACCAAACGCAATTTTTTCCTATTCATCTTATTCTCCTTATTCCTATATAATTTACCAAATACAATTTTCTTTAATCCCGGTATAACTCATAAACCCAACCAAACGTAAATTTACACTAATTCCTGCTAATACCATAATCTATACCTATCCCCGGTATAACAAAATTTTTTTTATCCCCGAACCAAACGGTACCTAAGTTCTTTTCTAGCTATTCTGGCGATCAGTTCGCTAGCCTATGTTGAAGCTAATTGAAATTAGAGCTCAATGCTTATTGATCTTTCAGAGCAGCTTGCATACAGAAATTTTTTCTATAAATATTCGCTTTTACACACTTATTTTTTGATTTTCAAAAATTTATATTTTATCTTTTTAAAATTTTAAGTTGATGCATTTAGTCTACACCGTTAGGATTCCGTTATTATTTTATCAATTTTTTATAATTTATATAAAATATATACTTAAATATTGCAAAATATATTAAAATTTTATTTTTTATTTATAAAATAAGTAAGGATAATTAATTTGATCGTTTTGCTCTCTCTATTAATACCGAACTTTTGAAAATATCTCTAAAATTTTATGCGAGCAAAATATAGATTTTTAAGAATTGGAAGAGAAAAATAAAAGCGGATATTTTAATAGAGTTTTTTTTTGTATTTTAGCTTTTTTATTAACATCAAATGTGAATTATTGAATTTGATTTAAAATTAATTGTAGGTATACTTTTAAATTTGTCAATATTGAGGTGATAAATTAAAATTTTTTGAGTTGGAAAATATTCAAATATCTTTATAATTTCTTTTAGTAAAATATCTTTTTGAAATAATTTAAATTCAAAATATTTAAATATATGTTTGCATGCAAATTACTAGTATACTGTAAATAATTAAACAATAGGGATTAATTAAACAATAGGGATTAGATGAAGCTTGCGAGTTGAGGCGTGCGATGAACTGTCATAAAAGTAAGATTGCTTATCCACGTGCGAGGCTTCGATAATTACTCCTAGCGATATAACGATCATTGTCCATCCCGTCGGCACGACTCCGGAATGGCGCAAAACGAATATGTCGACTTTTAGAGATCCATCCCGTCGGCACGACTCCGGAATGGCGCAAAACGAATATGTCGACTTTTAGAGATCCAGCAAAGAATAAAAATAAAGCTTAGTGTAGAAGCTATATAGAATATTGTATAATGTACTGTATGTCAAGAATATGACTTAACCAAATATTACACCCATATATATATAGAGCAAAAGAGATAACCCTCTTGCTCCAAGCAGGTTCAACGGTTAGATCTCGGATTAACGGTTAGATCTCGGATTAGTCGTTGGATCTTACCAAGGAGATTCTTGGGTAGCCCACCAAATTCTTCCGAATAAGTCAAAAATGAAATAGCAAATAAAAAGTGAATTGAGTCAAGATCGCGCGCACCAACCGGCCGGCCCGGCTTGGTTTATGCGCGTCTTTAGAAGAAGTTATTATTTTCACTTTCTCCTAATCAATACTTATGAAAAAAGTAATATAAATATAGCTACCACGCATATATGATGAGTATTTAATATGAGACTAAATATCACATATTATGGGTAAGGCATTAGGCTCCCAGATAAAACTCATTAATATTGGATCATTTAGAAGATCCAAAGGCCAAAATTAAATTTTAAATTAATAAAAACCAAATAAAATCTAACGGCCTGACTCATCATACAAATCTTTTTCAACTAACAAAAAATATTGCTTGCAACTAAGGCTAGTAATTCAGCTCACTATTCGCAATTCAACTCGATCGTGTTCGGCTCAAGGTGAGCTCAAAATCGATCGCTAGTTTAATAAATGAGTTAAACACGAGTTGAATTTATCAGCTCAAAATCTTAACTAGCTGAACACAATTTAGGGTCAGCCCGACCTGCTGACATCTCTTGCTCCCCTCCACCCTCAACACGGTGGTAGTTACAGCTCGTGCAGTCAGACTGTTAATTGGTCTTTTGATTCGTACATGTTTTTCTTCTTCTAGAGCACGAATTTATGGATTAATCGGTGCTTAAAAGGGATCGGAGCCATCTGCGGCCCTCAACGACTGGACCGCTTAATCGATGAAAACACCAGTCAACCAGATCCCGAGACAGTACAGAAAATGTGTAAGAGTATAGCCGGAAGCCGAGTTATCGTCTCATCACTCATTGCTACTATGGCATTCGGTGTAGCTTTCTCCATGCCCGGGGGTTCCAAAGAGGACGACCACCCAAACGGAGGCACACCAACTCTTGCAGGGAACCGTGCTTTCTGGACTTTCATATTCGCAGACTACTGTGCATTTCTTTATTCCATTACGGCCACCATCATGTTTACGCGTGCTGGCTCACTTTTGGTAGATCCTTCTCGTCGAGTACTTTACATTGCAGAGAGTGAGAATTTTATGGAAATGGCGGTACAATATATGTTGGTGGCGCTTGCATTGTCCCTGTATATGGTTCTGGCCCCAGTACAGAGTAAGGCCAACAGCATTATGTTGTGGATAATCACTCCTATTCCACTTCTATATACCAGACTATATAGTTGGCATGATTATTATACTTTCCGGAGGGTATTGAGGAGAAGACTAGGATGGTGGCGGATGTTCAAGACCCGCAGGGCAGCACCACCTGCTCTGGCATTTTATCAGCTGAATTTGGATTTGCCATCCCATCTGCCAACTTTTCGCAGTTTACTATCCTTCGAAGTAGGATTGGTTTATATGCTACTTGTCAGCCTCATCCCCTAAAACGCCACAGCCACCCAATTGAATTTCCCGTTAGTCATTTTGGTTTTGCGAGTCTATTTTTTTTTTTTTTTTTTTTTTTTTTTTTTTTTGCACTTTAGGACCATTGTTGGAGTCTACTTAAGAGTCGTAATTATGTACTTGGCTCAATTATTAAAGCTTGTTTGGATGTTAAGGTAATCACTCAGTAGAGTCTGAGAGTCCTGTAATATATATATGTCGAGTTAAAATTACAAGTATTTTCTATTTAAATCACTTCTTCATCGCTCCTTCAATTAACGACATAAGATTTTTTTTATTTTTTTTTATTTTCTTGCCCAAGATTTTAAAAATCAGATCAAATAGCGGTCCAGAAATATTACTCGATCAAGAGTATGCCATAAATATTTTATTATAAAAAAATATATTTATTATTTTTTATATCATATTTAATTATAAAATACTAATTTTTTTGGACTAAATTAAGTAGATATAAGTTTTTTAATTTCACTTTTTATAAGATTAATGTGTTCTAATATAAAATAAAATCAGCTAAGTCAATTTTAAAGTGTTGGATTTAAATATGACTCGATCAAAAAAAATTTTATCGGTTTAAAAACATATTGGCTCACCCATTCGATGGTTAAACAACTTATTATTTATATAGTTTATAGTCATTTTTTGTTTTATCTAGTTCAAAGGGTTGAACCAAACTATTGTAGAGGTGTAATGTAAATCATGCATTCAGAAAACGTACTTTCAACAATTGTAAGAATTTACTATTTAATTCAGTTCTTCATCACTTCTGTTATTAAGAGTAAGGGTTCTCCTTATAAGAATGGATGAAATTTGGACTGCGTTGTACCAGTACCCTACATTAATTTTGTGCTAGAATAATTTAATTATATTTAAAAAAACAATAAAAATATATTAAAAATAAAAAAAATATAATTTAAATTATATTTAAAAAAAGATTTTTTTTTTTTAAAAAAAAAAAAAAAAAAAAAATCAAATGAGAGACGGTATCGCCCTAAATGTCATGGCCTAAATGGCCGGTTTCATGGGCCAGTCCAGTAGCACAACATTGTTAAAAGGTTCAAATCCAATCCAAAATCTTGAGTTGATTTTAATCATTAATCCCAAAAGTTCAAGCGGTTAAAAATACACAATTAATTCATTTAAAGCATACAGACACAACGCCTACGGGTATCGATTGGACTCAATCCACCAGAACGTTAGGTTTATTGTTGGGCCTCTTGAGGTTAGATCTATTATGGACCGCAGTCCTACTCAATTTATTGGGCTCATCCAATTCAACTTATTAACGAAGTCTAGACGAACCCATTCTATTTACTTTGAGATAAAGGTAGCATGTTATCCGCTTCATTTATTTTGAAATAAACTTAGCTAGAAATGTAAAGCAATTAGGCTTCGAATTCGAAATTTCGAGTATCAACCACCAAGTCCTTTGACACTTGCGCTAGGAACAGTCGATAAATATAGTAATAATTTGAACTAAGATGTGTAAAACTTAGTGAAGTTTTTTTTGTTGGGATGTTTTGGTTGTCGTAGAGTTTAATAAATGTTTAAAGTTAGGATTAATTGCATTCGCGTCCCTGAAAACATATCGAATAGTAAATATATTTCTACAAAATTCAACTAATTCTAAGTTATTCATATATATCATTTAGTTTATTATCGTTTATATTTTAACAGAATATAAGTGAAATATCTAGTTTGTATTTTAACAGAATATATGTGAAATGTCTAGTTTGTTCTTACAAATATATCCTTCTAAAAGTCATGGTTATAATATAAAAAGGGTAAAAAAGTAAATTTACTTTTTTACCTAATCAAGGTTAAATATTTAATCTATGAGTAACTAAATTTTTCTAACAAAGATAGACGGTAGAAACATATATGAATAACGTTGAATTTTTAAAATAATAAATATAAAAAATTAAATTTTATAAAAATATATTTATTATTTCATATATTTTTAAATACCTGAATGTAATTAATTTTTAAAGTTAATTGGTCATTTTAGTAGTTACATCATGATATTATATATATACATATTGTATTTGCTTGTACTGGCTTATGTATTTTATCGCTTCATTCGGGTAAGCGAGAACAAATTTACTGTCCTTGATAAATTTATTGTATAGGCGACTTATAATTACATCAATCAAAGCACCGTATTAAAAGTTGGGAGAGCTGTCCAATTCAAGTCCAATTCAAATTCACAATCAAAGAAAGAGAAAGCAAGCTACTTGACACATTGACTTGATTAAAATTAAGAAAGCCATTCCAAGTAGTCTAAATTGACGAGGGAAAAAAAAACTAAAAAGAAAAAAGAAAAAAGTATAAACTACCATTTTTCCCATCCTCTCTCTCTCTCTCTCTCTCTCTCTCTCTCTCTCTCTCTCTCTCTCTCTATATATATATATATATATATATATATATATATGGTCGTATTGGATTAGTATTTATTGTAAGGTTCTATACTTTTGATTGTTTAATTTTTGGGGAGTTGATGAACTAAAAATTGATTTTCAAAAGTCACAAAATTCAGCTCCTAAAATATTTAAGAAAAATGCTATGTGTACACCCCATCCGGAGTGTACATCCTACACCCTCACCCATCCAATGGGTGAGGGTGTGAGAAGGGATCACATCAAGTGACCCCAAAGACACCCCACCCATTGGATGGGTGGGATGTAGGATGTACACCCCTTTCGGGGTGTACATATAGCATTGCCCAATATTTAAATACTAGAGCATATTTCATAGTACTATTGACTATTAAATTGAATGCCCTTTCATCATAAAGAAGTCTATAATAAGAAGGCATTGCTACTATTAATAGCTTTGTAACTCAACATTCATTACAACAAAATTATACTATAGCGATATTTTTAAGTATTTTTAAAATATAAAAAAAATGTCGTTAGCAAAAATACCGACACTTATAATTAGTGTCACTATATATGCAGTCGCTAGGATGTATAACGACACATTATTATAATGTGTCCCAAAAAAATATCTCTATAACTTAATTTTGGATATAGATAAAATATAAATAGGCACTTGTACAAAAGTGTCACAAAAATATATTTCTATAACCTAATTTTGTTATAGTGATTTACATTATAACTAATTAATTAAGGCCAATAAAAAGTAATGAGAATGCTACTCATAAATCCATAAAGGAGTGTATAATGTGCATTCCATCCATTCAAAAATGGAATATATTTTACTGGTCACTTCGAAGTGATCCAGTCAGATTCATTCTATTCTTAGATGGATGGAATGTAAGATGTACATATCTTTTGAGATGCACAAATAGTATTTTCCAAAAAGAATATATGGCATTTGGATTTAGGTGCACTAAACATATGTAAAACAAAAAAGAGATAATTATGAATTTAGATGAAAAGGTAAGAAAAATACTTTGCTTATAAATATATTTTATAATATTTTATAAATTACATAACTTAAATGATAGATTTCAACCTTGAAATTATAAGTCATACTTATCTTCTCGTGATTTGTACATTCTCATCAATTAAATATGCATGCTAGTTTGTGAAGTATTGTTAATTTTGTTCCTAAAATGTTACTCAAAAAATAAATACTATGGCTAAATTGGGAGATGTTTCAAAAAGGTGACATTTTGACCCAAACACGTAATGGTAATTATGTTACAATATTTGATGATTATTATGTGTCTGAATTAAAATATAATTTTCTATATGTTGGTTAGTTTTAAGTAAAATATCATATTTTGTATATTAAAAATTATAAGATTAAGTAGACAACAGATACTTACTGTCATGTCTCGAGTCCACAGCGGAAGTCTTCGGGTACGCAACAAATCCGCAACGTGTACGAGGGCACACCCACGCGAAGCGTTCAGAGCTAACATGCAAAAGAATTATAATCTATAACTAAATATGTATCAGAGTATAAGTAAAAACTACATTAATATTTATCATTGTACAAAAACATACAGATCTACCTTACAAAAATAAAAATACAAGTAAATGGCTCTGGCCTGGTCAATTCTGAGTATAGTGCTACTAAACAAAAATACTAACAAGGTGGTCTATCCCTATTAAAAATAACTGGATAAGGGCTGCTATCTACGGTGGAATTTCCTTACCTCGATCTGGAACTAGCTCAGATGCTCAGAAAATAGACCACAAGCGGGCATAAGAACTAAAAAATAGTAGTTTCCAGTGGGTACAATCGGCGACAATCACGACCTACCCATTAAGTCCACCAGAGGCAAGATAGTAAAACTACAACAATAAGCGAGTGACATAGTATAATAGAAAATAAAATAAAATAAACTACAACACTACGCTATCATGCCTCTATATCAAAAAAATTCAAGACATTTCTATCCAAACTCGAGCGTAATAGAAAACCCAATACTAGCCATCCCAACGGTACACTCGACCTAATTTTGAACGGACTGTCTCAACAGCTTGGTCAAGCCTGCGTCGTCTATAAATATGCCACTGTCAATCTCTCCCTACTGTCCAGATTGCATCCCAAATAGTGGCCTGTCAACAGTAGACACCAACCTACCTCATATCTTCAATCATTCACCCTATGCCGATAAACCCCAGTAAAGCTCGAAGTGACATGCAGGCTATGATCAACGATGATCCCACAGATCACTGACAATACAAAACAGAAACCCTAAGATTAATTTACGAGTCCCCAACACGAAAGTACTACATTTCTCGAACACATTGCCCCAAGCACACACTCTCTCTCATACACAGGTGGGCCCACGAAATCTTAAAACAATGCAATCTCTATGCTGGCATAACGTAGCACAAATATCAATACCTAAGTATCACCCATCTCTAATACCCAAGAACACAACGAAAGGCCAACTCAGGTCGACAATATAAATCACATGATAATCAGACTAACATAATCATGCTATAAAAATAACACCTACCCCAATACACGTGCAACCCACAATCCTCGTACGTCCTCTAGTAATAAAATAATAATAAATCCTAACCCTGGCCCGAACATCCCAAAAATAGATAAAATAACACCCAAGTACTAGCATGAATTTTTTAAAACTAACAAACAATAAACAAAAGATGTAAAAATTTCTACATCTAGAAAGTAGACATACGAAGGTAATCCGCCACTCTCGACGACATAGAATTCACTTAGAACGCAAATCCTGGTAGGACACGATTGACGAAAAGATTGCACGCTCGACGGTGATCACGCGCAAACAGCACAATCCCGAAAAATCCGGCAGCACTCCGTTTCAACTGCGCGACATAGATAAACTTGCCCCCCAAAGCTGATGCGTCATCAAATCTCACACGCGCGCACTCGTGATCGAGTCCTTGGATCAAACCGCGCGCTCCACGGCACTCTCCACGCGCTCACGACTTTCCTCTCCATTTCCCCTGCTCTCAGTTTCTCTCTTTAAGGCCCTCGGACGAGAGTAAGAGAAAAAAATAGGAGAAGAAAGGGAGTCCCTATGCGTTAAATAGCCTAAAAATGGGAATTCGGACGCCTGATACCCACATTCGGGCGCCCGAAACCACTCAGATCGGGCGACCCAAAAGATTCGGGCGGCTACAGGGCGTGTTTCGATTGCCCGAAAGGCACATATGAAATCGCCACCTCACCACGTGTGCGTCGTGTCGCGCGCTCCACTTCCCTGCACGCGCCGCAGCAATTGGTGTGACACCACACGTCCCTGCATCACGCTCCGCGCTGCCACGTGCGAGCGCCTGCTCGCGCCATGCGTCCACTTGCCACCCACCTTTCGAGTGGCAACAGGGCGGATCCGGGTGCTCGGATCCGCGCCCGAAACTCAAAAAACCCTCTAAAAACATCTCCCGAGCTCCTTTTTTCATGCCATTTTATGCTAAAACGGTCCCGACACGGTCCGGCACTCCTCCAATGTGCCAACCGATCAACCCTACTGCAACTTTGCCATTTGCAAAAGTCCAGTATCTCATACTTACAAACTGAATAGCCAATTTATTTAAAAAATTAATTGAAGATATATATAAATTGGATAGCCAACGCATTCAAAAACCAGATTGAATTGCTTGCTTTACATGTCTTCTTAGATCGCCCTTACTTTCGATGCTTCTAAATCTTTCTCAAGCTTCGTACACAACACGTGATCCTTCTGCATCTTCTTCCAGCTCCGTCTACTCCCAAGCGTCGCGTTTAGAATGTGAAAAGCGTTATCAAGAGTATTCTTCATTATCTACATATCCACGCTCCAAAATTTAAAAATACTGATGATCGATGTCACCAGAGGAATAAAAAATTTGGCCAAAAAAGAAAGGAAGCGGAGGAAATTATCTTTTAATTTTTTTTCTCTTCTTTTTCAAATATCGACCCACCACTCAAAACAAATCGTAGAAGGATACAATCAAGGGAGAGATAGGTTTGAATTCAAATCTATTTAAATTTAACCTTTTATCTCCATTGTGCTCAATCTTATTCAGAGCATACCAGCTCCATGCTGATATGGATGAACCGTGTCAACCGGTCGAACCCAATCCGATTGGATTCGACTGAATCTAATGTGGAGACACAACATGCCATAAAAAAATAAATTACAAATTAAAAGATAATAAGTATGATAGGTTGATTCCTAGTGTATAATGAATTTTGGTAATCACATTTCCAGCTTGATCATTTATATTTTGAAGCAACTTTGGATTACTACCACCGATAAATGAAAAATTCTAAAATGTGGCTGTGGCACTATATCATTTATGTTTCAGACTAATTAAATTTATCGGTTCATCCACCTAATAATAAATATTTTAAAAATTTATTATATTTTTTTTCAAAAAAAAAATTGATTGATTTGAGACATAGTAGCTTAGTACTATGCAAAAAAAAAAAAAAAAAAACGAAGATTAATATTATATACTAAAAAAAAAAAAAAAAGGATTTAGGCAACTGTGGAGAACAATGATGTGGTTAATTATTAAAAATGATATGAAGTCTCTGCTTATTATAATCAAATATATATATATATAACCTCTAATATATTTTTTTCCTAAAAAATCTGTTCAATTTTTATTTATTTTGATTTGAACTAATTTTTAGTTTTATGCTAAAACTATTAGTTACATTTCATTACAATTAAACTATACTATACCAATATTTTTAATATTCTTATAATCTAAAAAAAATAAAAATATTGATACTTATTATATTATTGCTATATGTATCGTCGCTAGAATATATAGCGATATATTACTGCAATGTGTTTGAAAAATATCTCTATAATTTAATTTTAAATATAGATAAAAAATCAATAAAATACTTATATAAAAATATTTTAAAAATATATTTTTATAATCTAGTGTTAGTTATTTATTATTTACGGGCATTTTGATTGGTAAAAAGTTTAATATATATAGTTGTAAACCAAGTTTGGTAAAAGTTAAAATTTCGATCCCATTATCAATAATGAAATCTGAGGATCTGCTGCGGCCTCCTACGCAGCTGCATTTTGGTTCTTTTCCAGAAAGACGACTTCGAAAATAATTTATGGCTCTCGGAATGCTTTTCATGATTTAACTTTAGTTTGCCGTCACATTACAATTACACACTGCAAAAAATTTTTAAAAATATTTTTAAATATTTTTATAATGTAATAAATATTAATATTTGAAAATTTTTATTATATTAAATTAATTTAATAATAATAAATTATATTTTTATTTTTAATTTTTAAACATTTTAAAATATCAAAATTTATTAAAATTCTGACGTTTTAAAAAATTAAAATATATTTATTGATGTTTTAACCAACGTTTTAAATATAATGTTAAATTATAATTTTTAAATATTATTAAATATAAAAAATAATTTTAAATATTAAATTTTGTATAATGACGTCACTCCAAGCACGTCATGGTGTGAAAAGTTAGCTGAGCGGTCAGCCAAAATTATGATAAAAAACAGCTGGCAAAAATGTTAATAAAGGGGGATTTTTTAAAAATAACCCTCCTAAATTTTATATTTTGCAATCTAACCCTATCAAAAAAAATTTTACAAAATTAACCCTACTTTTGCCACCTCGGCGCCACGTAGGGTAGCCAGCGTGAAGGCGCTGAAGCAGTCAGCGCCTTCACAATATTCCTATGAAGACGCTGAACAGCTCAGCGCCTTCACAATATACCTATAAAGACGCTGAACTGCTCAGCGCTTTCATGAGCCGAGGTGGCAAAAGGAGGGTTAGTTTTACAAATTTGTTTTTCATAGGGTTATTTTGCAAAATACAAAATTTAGGAGGGTTATTTTTAAAAAATCCCCTTAATAAAGGGGTCGGTGTAGAGTGTGGTATATAATCGTGTTACACGTAGCGGAGTTATTTTTGTTGTCTCCAGTGAATGGACCACACGAGAAAAGTTAGTCACTAATTAATTAAGAGCGATGTACATTTTTTATTTAGCTAGTGTTTGAAACGGGTACACTTTTGAAATATTTCCGGTTTGAAATATTCCTTCCAAACGGGAATATTCCAGATTTGGGGTCCTTGGGAAGGGACAATTCAAATTTTTTTTTTTTTTTTCTCGTTATATTTTTCTTTTATTAGCTTCTGGGCGGTTTTTTTTTTTTAATTAAAAATTTTAAATTTTAAAAAATATTTAAATTTTAAATTTTAAATTTTATAAATTTTATTTTTTTTTTAATTTTATATTTTAATAAATTTAAAAATTTTATTTTATTTTTAAAAAATATTAATTTTAAAATTTATACAATATTTTTATAATTTTTTTTTTGCTCCCACTTAAAATTTTTATAAAAATTAAAATTAATAAAAATTAAAATTTGAATAAATTTTAAAATTTTAATTTTGAAAAAATTATTTAAAAAAAAGAATATTTTAATTTTTTACCACAAAAGTCAACTCTCTATTCCTCCTTATTCTTCAACCCCAATCCAAACACTATTTTACTTATACCAGGTTTAAGCCTCATTCCCAACCAAACACAATTTTTATTTTATACCAGGCTTATTCCTTACTTTATACTTATACCTGGTATAACTCATTCTGACTTATCCCCAATCCAAACGATACCTTAGGTATCGTTTGGTTCGGGGATTAGTGAGAATTAATAGTACCAGGTATAAGTATAAAGTTGAGTATAAGATAGGATAAATGAAAATTGTGTTTGGTTGGGATATAGGTTAGTACCAGGTATAAGAAAAATAGTGTTTGGTTGGGATTGAAGAATAAGAGGGATAAATAGTTGACTTTTGAGTAAAAAGACGAAAATGTCCTTATCTTTTTATATGTATTAAAAATTGATAAATAAATATTGTATTATAACTTTTTAAATATAATAATTGTAATATATATTATGTAATTAATTATATAATATATAAAATTAGTGTTAATTATTTATATGTAAAAAATGATTAATATTATATAAAATTTTAAATAAATTTTTCTGGTAAGATATATAATTTATAAAAATCAATAATTAGTGTTAAAATTAGTGTTAATTATTTTTTCGTGTAAAATTTTTATTAATTATTTATTTTGCGTTGGGAACGAGGATGCGGTACGGGGGGGAGGTTTTTTTTGCCGGCGGCGACGAAGAGCTACAGGGAAGGCCGCGAGGCGTCTGCGGCGACGATAATAATTATTATTTATTATTTAATTTGTTTTTTTAAAATAATTATTGTAATATCTATTAATTAACAAATTAAATGGTATATAAAATTAGTGTTACTTATTTATATTTAAAAATTGATTAATATTATCTAAAAATTACAATAATTGTTCCTGGTAAGATATAAAATTTTAAAAAAGCAATAATTAGTGTTAATTAGTGTTAAAATTAGTATTAATTTTTCCTGGTAAGATATAAATTTTTAAAAAATCAATAAGTAGTGTTAATTACTGTTAAAATTAGTGTTAATTAATTTTTGTGCTAAAATTTTTATTAATTCTTTTTTATGTATTGGGAACGATAATGCGATACGGGAGATAAATTTTATAGTCGGCGGCGACGAGGAGCTACAGGGGAGGGCAAGAGGCGGGGGCGGCAACGAAGATAATAATAAGTACTTATAATTTAATTAGTGTTATTTAAATAATCATTGTAATATATCTAAATTATTAAATTAAAAGCTATATAAAATTTGAGTTATATTGTATGCTATTTTTTTCCACAAAAATCTTCATAATCATCATCATCATCTAAATTATTTAAAAATTTTAAAAAATATAATATTTTACAATAATTACAATATTAGCATTATGTAAAAAGATATTATTTTTAAAATTCAATACAAAATTTATAAAATTTAACATTAAATACAAAAATTTCTTAATTTTTTTCCTACAACTAAGTTGCGCAATACATTACTATACTAACGTACATAACAAAATATCACGTCATACTAATTTTCAACTTAACATCATACACGGGGAACACTAATTTTTAATTAACAATCCAATTAACATTACAGATAAACAAAATAAACTATTAAACAACCTGACTAACCTTATATTACAACATTAATTCTAACTTCTATTATTCCACAACTCCTCCGTAATTTGAGTGCGAATGTCGTCTCCCCGCCGTGACTCTGATGTAGTATAAATAGTAGTCGGCACTTCCACTTCATCCTCTGGAGGCTCTGAGTTTTGCGCTTCGTTAAAATATCTGTCATTTCCTTGTTGCCGTCGAATAAAATTATGGAGCACACAACATGCCATTGCAATGTGACACTGCACTCTATAAGGAAACGGTATAGCAATAGTTAAAATTTTAAATCGCTTTTTTAAAATTCCAAAGGCCTTCTCTACCACATTTCTTAATTGGGCGTGCCGATGATTATACAAGTCTCGCGGCGAACGATGTATACGACCACGACTATTACTATCAAATTGACTCAGATGGTAACGCTCGCCTCTATAAGGCGCCAGAAATTTATCGGTATTCGCGTATCCGGAATCAACGAGATAATATTTTTCTGTATATATAACAGAAGTGTATACAACTTGTAATAAATAATTTAAACCAATAATAATGAAAAAATATATGAATAATTTATTCTTAAATGATACCTTCAGGAACAGTAAAACCCCCACTTTCACATGCCCATCTGAGTACCCTCATATCAGCGGCAGATCATTCCCAACCGGTGCATACATAAAAGAAAATATGATCAAAGGAAACAGCGGCCATCATATTTTGTGATGTAAATCCTTTGCGACACCGAAATCGGGGTTGTTTATCCCTTTTTACAATAACTGGAATATGCGAACCATCCACCGCCCCAATTGCATTCTACAAATGTTAATGTCAAAACATAGTAGATTTACAAATTTAGCAATGGAAATGGACATTTTAGTGGTAATTAAAGTTATTGTCCCTTACCTTGAACGGATGGAAATTCTGATTTTCACTAATTCTTGGATGGACTCCAATATTACTTGGCGGTAGAGATAAGTATTCATCTTTTAGTTGAATAATGGCTCTTAGAACATTGTTAAAGTGTCGACTATTTGTTTCCCCTGAATGTTGAAAAGTCTCAGCGAGCACCCTATTTACAACACCGTGTCCAATACAAAATAGGAAAATCGCCAATTGTTCGTCAACAGTCATATTCCGTGTGCCAATTAAAAGGCCCTTTCCAACAAGGTCATCGCGGAGAGCAATGAATGTAGTTGTCGTCATTCTAAAATGATTGTACCCCCGTTCTGGATGACCATTCAGTATATCACAAATAAACTGATGCCCAGTAAATGGACGGGTACGACATGGTTGTCTGGTTATTGGACTTGTTTCATTTATACAACCTTCGTCAATAAGCATGATTAGGAGTTGCACCCAATATTCATCATCATCATCTATTATTGCGAACAAATCGGCATGAAAAGTGGACGAAAATAAACTTCGATACATTGAACCATCCATTATAACTGCAACAATATTTAAGGCAGTTAGGCAAGGTTTATTGTACGCAAACAATGTTCTAAATTTATATCATGTAGCACGAACATTCATCTGTCCGGATACAACAACAAATTACAGAAGAAATTAGTACATGAGAATTAATAAATGTATCCTTCGGCAATGAGCATTATTATAACTTCCATCCAATAATCATCATCATCATCTAAAATAGTCAACATCATTGCAAGAAAACTGGAATAACATATGGTTTGATAAAATAAATCATCCATAATATCTGCATCGAAATGGTACCAAATTAGCGAACAATCATGATAAGTAAACATGATATAATATGTAATACCAACATTCAGGTTATATAGACTTAAATGCAACCAAACTGTTGTACTAAATATTACAAACCGAGTACTAACAGTGCAAATTTTAAAACTACAAGTTGTAACGGTTTTCTAGTACTGAAAGTTAAGATACTATATGTTACAAAGCCTGTATTTACACTACTTAAATTACACATCGAAATTATGTCCACTATAACCCGGGGAAAAATGGTCGATACATCATATTTTCCTTCTCTATCTGCCGTTCCACCCAGTTGAAAGCAAGATCGGGATTCATTGTCATAAATAGTTGACGATTCTGCGGATCTTTCAAAGCGTCGCCGGCCGCCAAAATCTGTGGATTGGTGAGCCCTTGCATTGAATATATGCGCATCATACAATCCTCGATGGGAGGAATAGGGCGTCGGCCTTCAGAATCCCTATTAAACATTTGCCGTACTAAATCTAATTTGTCTTTTCCTATCTGAACCATCTCTGACACGGCCTCAGAGATGCCTTCATTTTTCTTCCGACGTCCACCGGTCGACGTTCGGTTAGTTCGTTGGCTACGCTCGGGTAGTGGGGAACGAGGCCTCTTGCCTGCAGAGCTGTGTCCCGACCCACTGGTATTCTTGTTGGTGTGGTGAGGGCTAGGTGAGGTTTCGAGTTTTCCACCTTGCATGAATTCAAATGGAGGTGGCCCAGATGACCCTGCTTCAAATGGAGGCGGTAAGAGATATAAACCTGACAATCTGGGAGCAATTATGTTATCATCCTCACCAGGGGATGATGAGGACGAGCTAACTACAGTGGTGGTGGGCGGCATGACTGAAGCAAAGCCATATCTGCCGCTTGCGGTGGTCTTCTCCGTAAGGAACTCAATATCCTTATAGGGAGGAAATGCTTTATCTCTACATTTGGCATAAGCCGGATTTTCCTGGATATAGGTTAATTATATTAGTATAGCAATAAGAATTCTATTCGGTTAAAAATTGTTTAAAGCGACATGAATTCACGTTACCGCGATCACCGCATCCCAGTCAGCACTATCGCCAGGCGTGGGTATGTTAAGGTTAAAATCCCATCCCCATCCGCTTTTGTTGACCAACGAATGGTACAACGAGAAAGTGCGCTTCAAGACTTTCAATCTATTCTTCACCTGATCCTTTGTTAGGGTTAAATTGTTTCGTCTATTTATCTCACCAACAATTCTAATCCATGCAAGTGTAGTGAATGTTCCATTAACATTATTGCCTAAGGCATGTTCCTCAGACAACAACGCTAACAGACATGCATCCAAAGACCCGGTCCAGTTGGGTGTACGCGACCACGCTTGAGAGCGAGATCCACTTGCACCTTCACTTGGACGTACGTTGCCTTGGGGGTTATCCATGTCCCCCTGACTGCTTTGACCGGGATTAAAAAATCTCTTAAAAGGACGCATCTGTAGGTAATGTACGTACTCATTTATATATTTATCATGTGCAACGTGACTTTCAAGTTTGTTCAATAAATATAAAAGGGCAAAGCATAAGTTGCATAATGCAAATGAAAGCATGTATGATAAGTAGTATGAAAAATTTGCGAAGCAATGCAACATTACAAATGACATATTTAAATAATTTAAACACATGTATGGTAAGGGGTATGTCAAACAGATCGAGGATCCAATAAAAAATGAATTTTAAAATGCAAATCATAATTGCCATTAAAAATTTGTGATATTGGCATATTCAAGATACAATACAAATTGCACAACATATAATAAATAAAGACATGTATGCTAAGGGGTATGTCCAATAGGAGATGCCAGATAAAACATTCATATTTGCAAGACTTAATTGGCATTATCAGTTATCGAGTAGTGTCATATTCAATATGATATGGAATTCCCTACACATATATAGTAAATAAAGACATATATGCTAAGGGGTATGTCAGATAGGAAAAGGCAGATTACATATTTATAATTGCAACATTTCATTGGCATCAACAGTTATCGATACTGACATACGAGATATGCGATTCTTACAAATTTTGTTGTTTTGTACATAATTGGAAAATGTTTTTTTTTTTTTTGTACACGGGCTCAAGTGGTTGCCAACAAACAAGGGGGTGCAGTGGATTATACATCCATGCCATCCATCTATTGCCTATGACAACCCTCATCATCGCCGATATTTATTTTTTCATGTACACGGGCTCAAGTGGCTTCGAACAAGCAAGGGGGTGTAGTGGATTATACATCCATGCCATCCATCTATTGCCTATCGCAACCGTCATCATCGCCGATATTTATAAGAATCAACCAACATTAAATGGTATCCTTCATATCCCGGAGCCGACAATAAAACGGTACGTTATAACATAACATACTAATTAACACTTGCGAGACAATTATCATAATTTTTTAGGCACATAATTGATATAGAAGTTATAGCAACCTCATGTAGACCAAATTCGAGGCAACAATGGACAAGCAGAGGCAGAGTTAGGATAGCACCTTTTTTGGCAAGTCAGAGAAGAGATCGGGCACAGATCAGGCACAGAGAGGGTCGATACAGCACACAGAGCGGGCAAAGCTGGTTGATACAGCACACAGAGCGGGCAAAGCTCAGGCACAGAGGCGGCCGCTGCGACGAGGCTATAGGGCACGGGCCGGCGTTTTTTTACAAACAGATAAGAGGAACAAAGGACAAGCGGGTGGGGGCGGCACAGATCAGGCACCGACAAGCCGCGGCGACACAGATCAGGCACCGAGAGGCCACGCGGCTTGCGGCGGCACGGATCAATCACTGAGAGGCCGCGGCGACAGAGATGACGCACCGAGAGGCCGCGCGGACAAAGATCAGGCACTTCGATGCCGCGCGGGTCGGAGATGAGGCACCGAGAGGCCGCGGCGACCAAGATCAGGCGCCGAGACGCCGTGCGGGTCGCGGCGGCACAGATCGATCACCGAGAGGCCGCGGGGAAAGAGATGAGGCACCGACAAGCCGCGCGGACAAAGATCAGGCACCGAGATGCCGCGCGGGTCGGAGATGAGGCACCGAGCGGCCGTGGCGATAAAGATCCGGCACCGAGAGGCCGCGCGGCTCGCGGCGGCATAGATCGGGCACCGAGGGGCCGCGGCGACAAAGATCCGGCACCGAGAGGCCGCGCGGCTCGCGACGGCACAGCTCACGCACCGAGAGGGCGCGTGGGTCGCGGCGGCACAGATCAAGCACCGAGAGGCCGCGACGACAGCGATGAGGCACCGAGGCGGCCGCGGCGACACAGATCCGGCACCGAGAGGCCGCGCGGCTCGCGGCGGCACAGACCGGGCACCGAGGGGCCGCGGCGACAAAGATCCGGCACCGAGAGGCCGTGCGGCTCGCGACGGCACAGATCACGCACCGAGAGGCCGCGCGGCTCGCGGCGGCACAGATCACGCACCGAGAGGGCGCGCGGGTCGCGGCGGCACAGATCAAGCACCGAGAGGCCGCGACGACAGCGATGAGGCACCGAGGCGGCCGCGGCGACACAGATCAGGCACCGAGAAGCGCGGCGAGGACGAAGGACAAGGTTGCTTGGCGTCGGTTGGGGGAGGAGATGGGAGAAGAGGAGAGATGAGAGGGGAGAAGAGGAGTGGGGAAGTGTGCAAGGGTAATAATAGAGAAGAGAAAAAATTGGGGTAATTCGGGGGGGGGGGGTGGGTCAGATTCGAATTCCCCCTGTTCGAAAGTGTTTGGGTACAAAGGGGGGAATATTCCCTTTGTACCCATACCAAACACTGCCTTAGGGTGTAAAATTCATATCCTGTCTATTTCTAAAAATAATTTATTCCAAATAATCAATAAAATTTATTTTATTTTAAAATAAATAAAATATAAAATATATTTTTTAAAAAAATATATAAAAAAAATATTTTCTTAATTAATGCCTCTGCCTGTACGATCTCCTCTGGTTGAAATGTCACGATTTGCCACCATCTAACCAGCTCATTTTTCATAGTTCAAAAGTTTATATTTTATTATTTTATAGTCTAGCGATTTTTACTTGGCCATCATTTAATATTTTATAAATTTGTATTTTATCATTCTATTTGACATAAAAAAATTTAGTAAAATAAAAATTAAGATGTTAAATCATAGATGAGTAAGATATAATTTTTTAAACTATCGGGACGATATAGTAAAAATATATAAAAATATAAAAAAGTTGATATGATAAATAATAAAATAATATTTTTTTGATGGAAAGATATAAAATGTTCATTTTAATTTTAAGTATACCAGTAATATTATTCATATCATAAAAGATTAATTTAATATTTATCTTTTATTTTTTTCGTACGCTAACTAATTTATTTGTTTCGACAAATATGTGATAATTAGAAGCCAATATATCTTGACTTGTGTTGACTAGTGTTATTTTGATAGTAGTCCATTTTGTTTCTGTTTCCAGAGGTGCGTAGAAATTAATGGCTATTTAATTGCCGCTGCAGTTGTAGGTGCTGAGGCAGAGAAAGCATCAATATATATACTATTCTGTATATCACAGAAGAGGAGGAAGAAGAAGAGAATAAGATCCAACCAATATGTCTGAGCCCGAACGAGAAAGCATAGACTGCGACTTGCTCAAGGCGTTGAGGAGAGGGGACGAGAGATTTGTTAGAGAATTCTTCTCAGATGTACCAAAACCTTCTGTAATCGGAGGCCATGCTGTAGATGTCGAACTCCCTGATGCTAAAAATGTAACTGGTCGAGCAATATGCAGGAGTTGGAAAGGAGTTACTGCAGGCGGAAACTCCGCCCTCCATATCGTGGCTGGTTTCGGACACCTGGAGCTCGCGGAGTTGATCTGCGCCAGAGATAGCTCCCTTTTGGAGGCGCGCAATGCAGTGTTGGAGACGCCGCTGCACTGCGCTGCGAGGGCCGGGGCAGACCGAATTGTCTCGCACTTTATTTCGGCTCTAGCTGCGGACAGATGCCGGCTGGAAGAGCTGCTGCTCGCCAAAGACCGGGAGGGGAAGACTGCCCTGTACTTGGCGGCCGAAGAAGGCCGTGCGGCGGCCGCAAAAGAATTGATGTCTGCACTTCCTAAGCTGGCCACTGAAGACGACGAGAAAGGCGTATCGCCACTTTACGTTGCTGTGCTGTCAGAATCGCTCGAAGTTGTTCAGATTTTGATAGAATCCCCTGCGGAGGCGTCTTACGGCGGACCGAATGGGCAAACAGCGCTGCATGCAGCCACCCGGATCAAAAACCCCGGTAGTTATTACTTATTATACAACGTCTCATGCCCTAATTTTTATATGCTTGTTGTTTGGTCTCGAGGAAACAAAAATAAATCGGTAGTAACTGGCCTCAAATATGGACAATTTTGAATGGTCTATTTAATTTTTTTAAAATTTTAAATTTTTAAAATTTAAGTAAATTGCTTATTTTAACAAATTTATATTTATAAAAATTATATAAAGTTCACTAATTAAATTTAGAAAGATAAATAATGTATTCAAAATTTAGAATCTGTCATTAAAAACTCAAGTCAAACAAATTAAAAGATGATGTAGTTAAATCAGAATTTTGAAAGATTGGATAGCCGATTCAAAATAGTCTATAGTTCATATAATTCCATACATTTTTTATATATAATTATATCCTGATAGATAAATTTTTACTCATAATCTTAACATAATAATTAAATTGGTATTTATTAGTAGGTATGTACGAGTAATTCTATATAGATTATTTAGATTAAAATGGAGATTAGGAATTAGGGAACAGTAGTCCTAACAAAAGTTCTCCACTCACACGGGCAAGTATATTCTGAGCTGTGCTCCTATATATGTATTAATAATAATCCTCCATTTTTTTTGAAACTAGCTAGGATTTAAAATTTTCATTATATAAGTGGTATAACTTACTATACTAATTATCGATATACCAGTTACCAAGTAGTTCAAAGAGGGAGTGTTTTGGTTTTAATATCAACAACAGAAAAGTCTAAAACAAAGCTATTTTAGTGAATTTAATTATTATGTGTGTCTGCCGCCACGAATGAACCGATCCGCGATGGGTGGTCATTCATAATACAGATTGAATTTGTTTAAATTTTTTATTTGAAATAAGATTTATAGGTTCATGACTTCTAGCAGACTCAAGAATCTGCTGTTAATTATCCCACACTGTTAGTGTTAAGTAACTCTCGATTAAGAGACCAAGTTTAATGCTGATGATGAAAGAGATCGTAATATAAAAACAAACTTTTATTGATATGACTTTCAAGTAAAGGGCTTAAGCATGGGCATACTTCCACTGTACATGAGTGAAATACTCAATTTATAAACTTGATGGTCCTTCAAAAATGGGTGGCGGTCGAATGGGGTTGAGTTTGGGTTGTTTAGTTTAGTGACTTTTCGGTCGTTTGGATTTGAGTTTAGTTTAATGACTTTTCGGTCATTTGGATATGGGTTTAGTTTAATGACTTTTCGGTCGTTTGGATTTGAGTTTAGTTTAGTGATTTTTCGGTCGTTTAAATTTGGGTTTAGTTTAATAATTTTTCGGTCGTTTGAATTTGGGTTTAGTTTAATGACTTTTCAGTCGTTTGAATTTGGGTTGTGAGTCGATTAAGTTGACTCAATCGATTCATTTGAAGTCAGCTCGGTTTGAACTCTTGATTTGTTTCAGTTCGGATGGAGCTGATTTGCTTGATTTGGATCATCCCTGAAGTTTGGTTCGAACCTTTGTTCAGGTTGGGTTCAAATTGAATTGGTTTGAACCTTTTGTATTTGACTTGAGCCGAGCCGGCTTAGGCTTTCGCTTGATTGTCCCTTTTGAATTTGATTTGGGTTGAACCGTTATACTTTGGTTCAGAGACCTTTGAGGCATGGTTTAGGTCGAACCCTTATGACTTAGTTCGAGACCTTTTGAATTCGATTTGGGTCGGGCGCTTATAGTTCGGCTCAACGTGGACCCTTTCATAGTTCGGTTTGGTTCGGATCATAATCTTATGGTTTGGTTCGAGATCCGTTTGACTTTGATTCAGGTTGAATCACCTTGGGGTTTGGTGATCAACTTAGAATCCTTTTGCATTTGGTTTGGATCAAACTCTTGAGATTTGGTTCGAAATCTGTTTGAGTTTGATTTGAATCGCCCTCTTTGCGGCTTGGTTCAGAACTCTTTGATTTCGATTTGGGGTCAAGCTAGTTCATGGTCCGATTCAAGTTGCTGAACTAACATATAGTTCTATCCAGATTCGATTTAGGTTGAATCGACTTATGGTTTGATCCGTCTTGGCTTGATCCTCCTGTGGTTTAGTTCGGCTTGAACCAGTTTGTAGTTCAAATTGAATCTTTTATGGTTCAGTTTAAGTTGAACCGGCTTGTGGTTTGATTCGGTTCAGCTAGAACCTCTTGTAGTTCGCTTTGGGTTGAACTAGATTGTAGTTCGAGTTGGATCCTTTATAGTTCGATTTAAGTCGAACTAGCTTGTGGTTCTGTTTGGGTTGGAACCGACTTCAGTTCAAGTTGAATCCTTCACGACTTGGTTTAAGTAGAATCGTCTTGTCATTCAGTTTGCCTCGAACCTCATGTGGTTCGGTTTGGGTTCAACCAACTTGTGGTTTGGTTCGGCTTGAGTCGGACCTCCGGTGGCTCCGTTTGGGTTGAACCGACAAGTTGAATGTTTAAGCCGAACCAGCTTGTGGTTTGATTTTGTTCGAACATCATGCAGTTCAGTTTAAGTTGAATCCGCTTAGGTTCAAGGTGCATCCTTCATGGCTCGGTTAGGTCGAGCCGACTTGTAGTTTGGTTTAGTTTGGCTCGGTTCTCATGTGATTCCGTTCAGGTTGAACCGGCTTGTAATTTGATTCGACTCGGCTTGGGCCTCATGTGGTTCTATTTGGGATGAACCGATTTCAATTCACGTTGAATCCTTTATAGTTTGGTTCACTATTTATCTCGATCATATTCGTTCCGAATTATGTCCATAGGGATCAGTTGGCAATCCGGTTTAAATCAAATTGAGTCGAACCGGCCCTATCACGAAGATGGCAGTTTGATCGAGTCGAGCCGTGCCTATCACGAAGATGGCGATTGGATCGACCGGTGCCTATCACGAAGATGACGATTTGATCGAGTCGAGCCGTGCCTATCACGAAGATGGCGATTGGCTCGACCGGTGCCTATCACGAAGATGACGGTTTGATCGAGTCGAGTCGTGCATATCACGAAGATGGCGATTGGCTCGATCGGTGTCTATCACGAAGATGGCGGTTTGGTCGAGTCGAGCTGTGCCTATCACGAAGATGGCGATTGGCTCGATCGGTGCCTATCACGAAGATATCGGTTTACTTTTGTAATTTTTAATTTAATTTTATTATTATTATTTTTTTTGTTGGGTTTGATCGTGTTGTGCCTATCATGAAGATGGCCGCTCGATCGCACCAAAAGGACGGTTTGGTTTGAATCGCCATGTTTCGACCGTGTCGAACGTATCACGAAAATGGCCGCTCGGTAAAAAAAAAAAAAAAATCTAAAGTTGGGTTTGATCGTGTCGAGCCTATCGCGAAGATGGCCGCTCGATCGCACCAAAAAGGATGGTTTGGTTTGGAATAGGAATTTGTGTATCGAGCCTATCACGAAGATAGCCGCACAATCAAATCGATCGGAGAACCGTCGTCGCGTTGTTTGGCGCACGTCTTGAGGAGGCGGGTGTTTAGTGAATATGAACGCACGACATAGTAACGATCCAATGCCGGATTTGATCAGTCGAGCCTATCACGAAGATGGCCGCACAATAAAAATCGACAAAAAAATCGCCACTATGTCTTTTGTGCGCATACACCGACCCACCCGCCGTCATCTTGTTGGTGGGATAGTCTTGTGGCCACCATTGTTGCCACCGTCGAAGAAGGAAGGAAAGGCCATAAGACCTCCTCGTACATCGTTGTCGTCGTCGTCGCCATCATGGCCGCCGTCGTCGTCGCGGCCGCTGTCACCGTTACCGTCGTGTATCCACCTTTATATTTTATTTCCCTTTTTTTTTTAAACCCACTCCTTTTTTTTTTTTTTTTTTTTTTTTTAATCTAATGACCCAATTTATAGTGATTTTAGGACTTATTCGTTTTGGGAAACAATTCAAAAGATTTCAAAATATAAGACAATAATACATTTTACTTTCTTTTCCTTTTTGGGTGATTGATCATCTAAGGTAAAATACCAATCAAATCACCCTTTGCTCTATTTTCTTTTTTCTTTTTTTCTTTTTTTTTTCTCTTTTTTTTTTTTTTTTTCTATATCTCATTCTCTTCTTTTTTTTATTTTTTTCCTTTCTTGACTATGGGTTATCAAGGACAAGTATCAATTAATTAACATTTAATTGATTTTCTTTATCCATTTCCATATTTCTTTATTTTCCTTTTTTTTTTTTTCAATTTTGAATTTTATTTTTTTTATCTTAACAATGTGACAGAAATCTGAGCCCATATCGATCTCGTCACTATGATAATCTTTTGCTTCACCATTTTTATTTTCCTCACTGCAAAATAGTATGGGTTTTTTCAGAGATGGGAGTTTCATCCTTACGCTTCCTTTTATGTTACCATGGGGACGCCTTCAATTTATAAAAATCAAATTTTATAATTTTTGGGCACCAATTTTTGTTTCACATGGTATTGAAAAACTTATAAAAATGATATTTCATTTCTTGTTTATCTATTTATAAATAGTTTGTTTTTTTTATTTTGGTCACTTATAATTCAAGTGAACTTCAATGACAGAAATTGCAGAGAAACTATTGCGGTGGAAAGCAGCACTTGCAAAGAAAGCAGATAACTCAGGAAGCACACCCCTTCACTATTTAGCAAAAACGGTTAACTGTTATATAGTGCGTCAACTATTAAAATATGACACTTCTTCTGCTTACCACTCAGACTCTTATGGATTTTGTCCGGTACATGTTGCTTCCAGCCTAGGGATACTTGATATAGTTTGTGAACTTATTAACTGTTGTCCTGATATGGACGAGTTAGTCGATAACAAAGGAAGGAATTTTCTCCATATTGCTGTAGTATACAATCAAGCAACGATAGTGAGGTTCGTTTGCCTGTGGCCGTTGCTTGTGAAAATGATGAATGCAAAGGACTATGACGGAAATACACCCCTACATCTTGCTGTGGCATTTCAGAACCCTGGTATAATAAGCATTCTGTTGGAAAACAAAAGTGTACAACCAAGAATCATAAACAAGGATGGTCAAACACCTCCAGATCTGGCAAAAACCCGGCTTGACAAAAGTGTACTTGCAGGAATCATGAACAAGTATGATCGAACATCTCTAGATGATGAAATAATCCAGCTCGAACCTGGCTCCAGAACAAATGGCTCCAGAACACCTCAAAATGATGAACTAATCCGGCGCCAACATGGTCATGTAAGTGATGATAAAATACCCTTGCTCGAATTTGGCTCCATTTTACAGCATGCTCATGAAACAGAAGTAAGACAATTTCCTGCCCTGCATTCTTTTCCAACTATTTCAGTGGTTTAACTAAGAATTCATTGCTTACCAATCCTCAAAAAGGAGGATGTACTAGCAGTTTGTTGGGCTCAAACCATCAGCCCCAATTGTTAGTACTAGAGTGCTTAATACTTGTATACTCAGTATTTAATTCCTTTCCTATTCAATATAGGACTTTTAATATTCCTAATTAATATTTAAATCTAAATTAATTTATCTCTAACATATTTAAATATTAATCCTGATCTAATTAAAATTTAATTATAAATTTAATTAAATCCTAACAAATTTACAGAGTAGTGAAGTGAAAATGCCGCGCTAGATTACACTGATGCAAATTGAAATTTACTTTGAAAAAGAAAAAATAATTATTACAATTTTTTTTTTATTATTATTTTTGTTATCAAACAATCATCTTGAATGCAAAGGATTGCCTTAAATGTAAGAATTGTAAGCAATCTACATTCATTCCTATCCTAATTTATATATATATAGAAAATTTATTTATTAAAACAAAAAACCGACGATAATGCCACACAATGCCCTCCTGTTTTATTAATTTGTTTTTATTTTTTTCAACAATTGGACGTCTTATAATTATGTAACATGCGGAATTTAATGTATGAAGTTTGTAAAAAGTGACCCAGTAGTGGATTAGTATACGGAGCAGTGACCAATTAAATTTGTTTCGTTGGTGGGAGTAAAATGTATAGTGAGTTCGGAGAAATTAAGTGTTCAATGAAGTTTTTCGTTCCCGAACAATTTTTCTCTTTTGTTTAAGGAGTTGTTTGTAGCAATCCAACTTAGCAGCAAGTTTCGAATTAAATATTTGCTTATTCTATGTCTCTTCGTGGTAGCGAGGTATTAATGAAGGCAGTAAGGCATCGACTAAACTTGTAGAGAAGTCAAGAATCTCAGCACTAACTAATTTATTTGTTTCCAGAAATAAGTGTTATATAAAAGCCAATCTTTAACTACTTGCGCTTGGATAGTCAATCCAGTTTGTTTCTATTTCAGAGTGTGAAGAAAGCGGGAATTCTCGAAATGGATTCAGAATTTGCAATTCTCGACAGCGCTTCAGAACGTATCACCCATAATACGGCTCCAATCAGCAAAGAGGAAGAAGAATGGGAACGAATGGACGATAAGTTGCTTGACGCATTGATGCGGGGAGACGCGAACTTCGTTAGACTATTATTCTCGCCTGTAACAGAAGCTTCCGTAGATGCGGGTCATGCCTTAGCCATTGATCTTCCTGATGCTGATAATGTCGCTGATCAAGCAGGGAGCAGGAGTTGCCAAGGAGTTACCGTCGGCAGAAACTCGGCCCTCCATATCGTGGCTACTTCCGGGCACTTGGAGCTCGCGGAGCTGATCTGCGACAGAGATAGCTCTCTCCTGGAGGAACGCAATGCGGCGCTCGAGACGCCGCTGCACTGCGCCGCGAGGGCCGGGGCAGACCGAATTGTGTCTCTCTTTATCTCGAAAGCCCGCCAGTTAGAGGCACTGCTGCGTGCCACAGATCGGGAAGGGAAGACTGCATTACATGCGGCGGCCGAACAAGGCCATGCGGCGGTGGTGGGAATTTTGGTGTCTGCGGATCCTGGGCTGGCAGCTATCGTCGACGATAATGGTGTATCTCCACTTTATGCTGCCGTGCTGTCGAAATCGCTCAAAGTTGTTCAGTACTTGATAGACTTCCCATCAGAGGGCGGAACCGCCGGCGCCACACCAAAGATATCCTATGCCGGACCGAATGGACAAACTGCACTGCATGCAGCCGCCATCGTTCAAAGCCCAGGTAGTTAATTAACCTGCCAATCAGCTTTCTCATGCCCTATTTTATATATTGATTTAATTTATTTTTATTTAATTTTAGAGAAATGCTTAAGTGTTTGACCTAATAGTGTGGTAGAATTACAATTTGGGCTATGCTTTCCATACATCTCATAAGATGTTTATATTATAAATATTATTAAATGATTTTTTTTTTTAGCAATGCTAACTCCACACCTAATTTTGGGTTAAGATTTTGCACATAATTTTGGGTTAAGATTTTGCACCCTATCCTATTCAAAAATAATGCTTTTTCATCCATCACTTCGAAATAATGAATAAAATTCATCTCCTTCTGAAATGGATAGGATGCAAAATGTATACCCCTTTTGGGGTTCTTTTTGGGATGTACACTTAGCATTTTAATATGACCAATAAAAAACATATTTATTGGATGGATAGATTTATATCACACACCCCGAAAAAATAAAAAGTATGAATAGCATTTTTTTTTTTTTTCATAAAATTTTTGATCCAAAGTTGCAATCCAATCCTTCAACATTTAAAAAGCTTTTTGAGTTTTTATAAGGAAAAAAAAAAAAGAATCGGGGGCAAACTTTAATTTGCTTTTATATGGTTTAGCTCATTTTTATTTTACCATCTTATTTTATGATTTAAATTAAAAGATATACGTAACTATTTTATAATTTTATATCTATTTTTATCTAAACAATTTAATATTAAATAAAATAGTAAAATGAATTTTTTAATAATCACAAATTAGTTAAGTATAACTTTTAATTTCTTAATAGTCACGGTCAATTATCTTAATTAAGGTTAGCAACAAATCACTATAATAAAATTAGATTATATAAATATATTTTTGTGATATTTTTATGCAAGACTTCTATTTATATTTTATATATATTCAAAATTAGATTATAGTAATATTTTTGGGACGTATTACAATAATACACCGCTATACACCCTAGCGGCTGCATATATAACGACACTAATAATAAATATCAGTATTTTTGCCAACAATATTTTTTTCTGAGATGACATAATTTTATTGTAGTAAATACAGTCCTTGACGTTTTCCTAATTAAGTTAATTAATTCTTTTCAACCTCAACTAAGTTTCACTTTTGAGTTAGAATATGATTTCAGTAACTAGATCATTCTATGACCTATGATCTCCGTGACAATGCACCAGAATCTAATTAGATTGGCTTGGGCTGGGCTCTAAGTATATATGTTAGATTTCAAACACATTTGAATTGGTTTCATTTCAGTTATATGTTCTAAAATGAAAAGTTGACCAAACTCGAAGTATATATTTTGACCGTTAATTAAATTGATTGCAAATTAATTATATGTACTACAGTATTATAGAATATGACTTGAGTTTACTTTAAAATAAAAGATGACTGATGCAGACCGATGAAAACCGCATGTCAAGATGAAGAAGTACAATAAGAAAAGAGAGGATGCACGAAGAATTCAGTTCTTCAACAATACTCAATAGTAGTATTTGATTCTCAAAATTCTATGACTATATTAATCAAAACTTTACGTCTATTTATAGAGACGATATTTGAATCCTACTGTAAATCAAATTTCTAAAAGTTAGTAATTTTTCTAATCATAACTAACTCAAGTATATCTCTAAATCTAAACAGAATTGAAATAACCAATTAATCGAAATCTAATTAGGATAAACATAAATTTTCCTAAAGTATCCAAAATGCCAAACAAAGGTCAGAGTGGCACCCAAGAGCCGAGAGCCGAGAATCGGATTCAATTGAAACCCAAGTGCGACTTAGAATGAGCCGAGCCTAACGGGATTTTCGCCTCGACTTAGCGGAATCGTGATTCTCCAAAAACACAATCGCTAAACTAGCCGCATCATCCTCCCCAGGTTGGAAAGAACTCATCCTCGAGTTGCATGGATTCGTCGTTCTCCGATGAATCTCCATTGTAAAGGATCAAATGTTTTACATTAAAAACATCTGGCATCTTTAAGTGACTCGATAGCTTGATTTGGTATGGTTTGTCGTTAATTCTCTTCAACACCTCATAAGGTATGATTTTTCACTCACTAAGCTTGTTGTATTCGCCCACTGGATAACGATCCTTAGTTAGAATAATTCGTACACAATTACCTTGATCAAACATCAACTTCGGTCTGTGTCAATCCACTGTTTCTTTATACTTTGTGTTGCAATTCTCAATCTGCTGTCGAATCTCATCATGGATAGATTTAAGTTGCTCGGCAGTAACTTCTCCCCGAACGCCTTGCTTTCCTACATATGGAATAGAAACTAAATCGAGAATGCTATTTGGGTTAGAGTCATAAACTACCTTGAAAGCACTTCTGCTGGTTGTTGGATTTCAAGATAGGTTGAAAGTGAATTCAGCTTGTGGAATGACCAAATCCCACTGCTTCGGCTTGTCTCCAGCCAGCGCACGCAATAAATTACCAAGGCTTCAATTCACCACTTTAGTTTGCCTATTGGTTTGTGAATGATATGGTGTGTTGAATTTCAACTCGGTTCCTAATCTCTTCCAAAGACTTATCCAAAAGTGGCTGATGAACTTTGTGTCCCGATCCGATGCGTCACAATCCACTTCAAAAACTTTCTCAAAGTCGGGGAGATTAAAAAATGGCGCGGAAGTAATTTTCTATTTAATAATGTCGAAACTTTTTTGCGCCTCGGGAATCCACTCAAAAATCTTCAACTTTAAACAATCGGTTGTCGGCGCCATTATGTTGCTAAAATTTTGAATAAATCTTCAATAAAACGATGCTAATCCATGAAAACTCCGCACTTCATGAATATTTCTTGGGATTAGTCATATTTCTTGTATCGTCCAAAACTTTAATAGATCTAATTCCACTCCTTGTGCCGAAACGATGAATCCCAAGAATGTTAAGCTCTCGGTCATAAGGTGACACTTATTCAGGTTAGTATAAAGCTGTTATCGCCGAAGCGCCATAAGAACCTCTCGTAAGTGCTTATAATGCTTCTCATTTGTGGCGGTCGGTCGGTCGGTGTCAGCCAGTCGGTGGCGGTGCTGCACGCCACAGATCGGCATGGGAAGACTGCGCTATACACGGCAACCCAAGAAGGCCATGCAGCGGCGGCGAGAGTTCTGATGTCTGCGGATCCTGGGCTGGCGGCCATAGTCGACCATAAAGGTGTATCTCCACTTTATGCAGCTGCGCTATCGGCGTCGCTTGAAGTTGTTCAAGTCTTGCTAGGAGAACAAGTTCGGGCACCTGCCGGGGTTGCCACACCAGAGGCATCCTATGCAGGACCAAATGGCCAAACTGCACTGCATGCAGCCGCCCTGGTTGAAAACTCAAGTAATTTTTTTTGAGAGAAAGGCAGCATGCTGCCGCTTCATTTATAGATATATAAACTCGGCTACAAGGGTGAGACAGCTAGGCCTCGTAGGGATGAAAAAAAAAAAAAAAAAAAAAAGTAAACGCAGTAAGTGGCCCAGAGCACCCGCCACTCTAAAATGTCCGCAAGTAAGGAATCAAGCCCACGTTTCTTGTCTGCGAAGCGTCTCTGATTGCGTTCCCGCCATATGGACCACCAGGCCGCCGCGATAGTGGTAAGTTCCTTGCTTCCGTAAGATTGTTCCCACAGTCCATCGGCTACTCCGTTAGCTCGAACCCCGACCTTGTTCAAGAGAAGACGCTTCAGCAATGAGGTAGACGCAACGCACCCGACCAAAAGGTGGTCCACAGTTTCCAGGGTCCCAAGACAAAAAGCACAATTGCCGTTGCCGTTCCAACCCCTTTTCTGCAAGATGTCGGTCGTCAAAATCCTACGTCTCAGTGCTAACCAGACAAAAACTTTGACCTTCAGTAGTAGTTTCAATTTCCATAACTTAACAAAACGCTTATCTGAAACGCCGGAATCTTGCAGAAAAAGGTACATAGATTTAACCGAGAACTCTTCCGAAGGAGTCCAACGCCAAAGGAAACTATCTCTTCTGGTCGATAGGTGTGTCCCCTCTAAAGTTCCTTTGAAGTTTCGAAGCAGCACTTCTTCAGAAGGAGAGTTAGGAGAGAACCCAGCAAGCATTTTCCTCCATCTCCACCCTCGTTGCCCATGGCAGTCAGACACCCGATAGTTGCTGTTGCGTACCGCGTTGTGAATAAGAGGGAATTGGGTACGAAGTGTGGAGATCCCTAGCCAGATATCCGACCAAAGGTAAGTCCTACCCCCATCGCCCACTGAGCGAGAGGTACCACATTTGAAAAGATACTTGGTCCCAATGACACTTCTCCACCATTGGGAGTAAGGTTTAAAGGAGGGCCCTTCGTTGAGTGGAATTCTACGGATATAATATAAACTCACGATGAGCGGGGTCCATAATTTCGGGATCGTTTCGAAAAACCTCCACCACCATTTTACCAGCAAAGCTAAGTTCATACTTTCTAGATTTATGACACCAAGGCCACCACCACTCTTCCGTCTGCAGACCACTTTCCAGCTAACGAGACAATGCCCCCCCTTTATACTAGACCCCCCTTTCCAGAAAAAAGCTCACCGTAGCGCCTCTATACGCCGAACGACCCATTTTGGAGCTAAAAAAACTGAGAAGAAGTAAAGAGGCAGGTTCGCCAAGACAGAGTTGACCAAGATAAGTCTCCCACCTAGCGAAAGGAGTTTGGCCTGCCAGCCCTCTATCCTCTTTTCAATTTTACTAATAACACCCCACCCGTCGTCTTTGCAGATCCTGCCTTTCCAGAGTGGTAAGCCCAAATACCTCATAGGCAAGGAGCCAAGATTATACTTGATGATATCCGCGAGTTTCTCTCCCAAAAGCAAAGAGTGACCTAAATAAAAAAGTTCAGACTTGTTCCTGTTGACTTTAAGTCCCGAGGCCCACTCAAAAATTTGCCACACGAATCTGAGGTTGCGCACCTGGCTTTCTTCAGCCTCATAGAAAAAAATCGTGTCGTCCGCGTACTCGATAATCGCGATTTTCGCTTGGTCTGTCGGCCGAACCCCTTTTAACAGATTGTTCTCCACCGCTGTAGCGACCAACCTTGCCAGGCCTTCCGCAACCAGCAGATACAGAAACGGAGATAACGGGTCACCCTGGCGGAGCCCTCTTTTAAGTTTAATCCATTTCGTAGGTGTCCCGTTAACCAAAATTGCGACTTTGGCGTTCGAGATGCACTGATCAATCCAGCCAATCCACTACTGATTGGCTCCAAGCCATTTTAAGATACTCCGAAGAAACTTTCAGTTAACACTGTCAAAGGCCTTTTCAAAGTGGGCTTTAATACCAACGCACTCAGTGTTCATTTTGGAACACCAGCTCACTACCTCGTTGGCTATCACAAAGGAATCCAAAATGAGCCTTCCTTTTAAGAAGGCCGCCTGCGACGCGGAGATGATCAAGTAATTAATATGCAATTCATGCCGTAATTTAGATTTATTTGTTAGAATTTAGTTTAATTATTACTTATTATTAAATACATAAGAAATCGTGAAACCACAAGATTTTTAAATTCTATTCTATTTCGATCAACTTATTCAGTTAACTTAGAGTTATATCTAATCATATTAAAATTATTCCTAATATTATTATATTCCTTTTTTTTTAGTCTATTTATAATTATCTAGGTTTTTGACCAAATAATTATAAATAGACTAAAAATTATTTTGAGGCTTGCGTTTGATATCGCATATTTTCGCAAGCAACAAAAAAGTATGTTTCAAAATTTAGTTTTCGAACCAAACACACCCAGTTTATTTTATATTTAGTTGAGGTATAAGTGAGGAATAAGGGATTATTCCCTTTCATTATACCCAAATAAAAATTGGGGAGGAGAATATTGGCATTTAACTATATTATATATTAGATTTACAAAAATATTTAGTCTATTTATAATTACTATTTGTACATAGTATAACTGGTTAACACTTTAATGGTTTGTAGCTAAGGTCATAGATTTGAAATCTAATTGTTTCATATAAAACTTTTTTCTCTCTTCTGGTTACTTATAATTCATGTGAATTTTTATGATAGAAATCGCAGGCAAAATACTACAGTGGAAATCAACACTTGCAAAATAACCTGATAACTTAGGGAGCACTCCCCTTCACTATTTAGCAACAACTTTTAATACTTACATGGTGGGTCAACTATTGAAGCATGGCACTACTCAGGCCTACCTCTCAGACGTTAAAGGATTATGTCCTGTACATGTTGCTGCAAGCATGGGTAGAAAAGATATAGTTCGTGAGCTTATTAAACATTGCCCTGATATGGACGAGTTAGTCGATGAGAACGGAAGGAATTTTCTCCATATTGCTGTAGAACACAAAAGAGTGGCGATAGTTAATTTCGTTTGCCAGAGCCCGTCACTTGTGAGAATGTTGAATGCAATGGATTGCGAAGGGGATACACCGCTACATCTGGCTGTGAAAGCCAACAACCAATATATACTCAGTCTTCTAATGGCAAACAAAAGTGTACACCCCAGCATCGTAAACAAGGACGATAAAACACCTCTTGATCTTGCAATAATCCAGCTCAACTCCGGCGTGACGTTTCATGAGGTAAACCAATTTCCTACTCTACGGTTCTCTTCTAGCTATTCAGGCGTTATAAACTACAAATTTTTTTTTCAATATAAAAATATTTTTTAGTCGACGTTTGAGAAAAGCATCTTCAAGTGTTCCTACAAGCATAGCAGCCGAAATATATATATATATATAATTGAGTTTCTATGTTTTTTAAAATACCAATTCATTAGTGCTTGTAAAATTTTAGCTCTTGAAGGAATGAATGTGTGGTTAGAATAATAATGGACTTCTGAATTTAATTGGTGATTAATAGAATAACATGATCTAAAAAATAAAATTAGTCAAAAAAAATTAAATCTAACAGTAAAAAATTTATAAGCACCAATTATTTTGTGCTTGTAACCCGGATTATATATATATATATATATATATATATATATATATATATATATATATATATATATATATATATATATATATATTAAGGGCCGGACACCCAGTGGATGTCACGTATTAGTTTCTACGTGCCCTCCTATATTTTTCCTTTTTTCTTTTGTTTCCTTCTTCAATTTTCTTGTCTTTTTTTTTACATGTTATATTATATACAATCTAATATCTATAATCTATAATTGAAAATCTATAATTTATATCTATATATTAATTCTAAATTATTTTATCTACGCGGTAGAATCACATTTATTTGGAATGATGAGACTTATCGGATATTTCTGATTCCATTCGTGTTCAACTCAAAGTGAGCTCGAAATCGGTCGCTCGTTCAATAAACGAGTTAAACACAAGCTGAATTTATCAGCTCAAAATCCTAACCAGTCGAACACGAGTTAGGATCAGCCGGATATGTTGACTTCTTTTGCTTCCCTCCACCATCAAACATGATGGCCGGTAGCTACTGGCCTACTGCTCGTGCAGTCAGACTGTTAATTGGTCTATTGACTCTTACATATTTTTCTTCCTCCAGAGCACGAATTTATGGATTAATCGGTGCTTAAAAGGGATCGGAGCCATCTGCGGCCCTCAACGACTGGACCACTTAATCGAGGAAAACACCACCCAACCAGATCCGGAGAAAGTACAAAAAATATATGAGAGTATAGCCGGAAGGCAAGTTATCGTCTCATCACTTATTGCTACTGTGGCATTTTGTGTAGCTTTCTCCATGCCCGGGGGTTACACAGCAGACGGCACGCCATCTCTTGCAGGGAACACTGCTTTCTGGACTTTCGTATACACAGACTACTGGGCATTTCTTTTATCCATTACGGCCACCATCATGTTTACGCGTGCTGGCTCACTTCGGGTAGATCTTCCTCGTCGAGTATGTTACACTGCAATGAGTGAGTTTTTGATGAACTTGGCATTACAATATCTGTTGGTGGCGCTGGCATTGTCCGTGTATATGGTTCTGGCCCCAGTAGAGAGGAAGATCAACAGCAAAGTGTTGTGGGTAATCACTCCTATTCCTCTTCTCTCTGCCAGACTATATAGGTGGCAAGATTATTATAATTTCCGGAGGGTATTGGCGAGAAGACTGGGATGGTGGCGGATGTTCAAGACCGCAGCACCACCTGATCTGACATTTTATCAGCTGAGTTTGGATCTGGCATCCTATCTGCAAACTTTTAGAACTTTTCTATCCTTAGCAGGATTGTTTTTTTGGGTATTCTTTGTTGGCTATTTATTTATAGGTTAAATAGGTCTAACTTTCTGCCCCGTGACAATAGACCCAGGAGACTAATAAGTTGAGTTGGGTGAGTCCAATAAATTGAGTGGGGCTGCGGTCCACAATAGACCTAACGGTAAGAGGCCCAATAATAGACCCAATATCCAGATGGGTTGAGTCCGGTCGAGACCCGTATGCGCTGTGTCTGTACGCTTTAAATGAATTGATTGCGTATTTCTAACAGCTCGAGCTTTTGAAATTAATGGTTAGCGCCAACGATCCTACACTCTTCACCCTCATCCAAAAAACGCCACAGCCACCCAATTGAATTTCCCATAAGTCTTTTTGGTTTTGCGAGTCTTGGCTCAATTATTAAAGCTTGCTTGTTTGGATGTTAAGGTAATTATCACCCAGTAGAGTCTGAGAGTCCTTTAGTAATGTATGACGAGTGGAATAACAAGTATTTTCTATTTAAATCACTTCTTCATAGCTCCTTCAATTCCCGACATTTATTTTATTTTATTTTATTTTTTAGCCTAATATTTTATAATTCAGATCAAATAGCGATTCAGAAATATTACTGGATCAAGACCATAAATATTTTATTATAAAATAATATATTTATTATTTTTTTATATTATACTTAATTATAAAATACTGATTTTTGGACTAAATTAAGTTGATATAAATTTTTTAGTTTCACTTTTTATAAAATTAACATGCTCTAATATAAAATAAAATCAGCTAAATTAGATTTTAAAGTGTTGGATTTAAATATGGCTTGATAAAAAAAAATTGTATCGTTCGATTAAAATCATATTGGCTCACCCATTAGATGGTTAAACAACTGATTTAAATAGTTCGTAGTTATTTTTTGTTTTATTCAGTTCAAAGAGCTGAACCAAACTATTGTAGAAGTGTAATGTAAATCATGCATTCAGAAAACATACTTTCAACAATTGTAAGAATTTACTATTTAATTCTGTTCTTCATGACTTCTGTGATTAACAGTAAGGGTTCTCCTTATAAGAATGGGTGAAATTTGGACTGCGTTGTACCAGAACGACCTATATTAATTTAGTTGTGGTAGAATAATTTAAATTATATTTAGAAAAACAATAAAAATATATTTAAAATAAAAAAATATATAATTTAAATTATATTTAGAAGAAGAATTGGTTTTAAAAAAAATTAAAAATAAAAGAAAATCAAATGAGAGACCGTATCGCCCTAAATGTCATGGCCTAAATGGCCGGTGCCATGGGCCAGTCGAGTAGCACAATAAAGAGATTCAAATTCAATCCAAAATCTGAAGTTGGTTTTAATCATTAATTCTAAATGTTTGAGCCGTTAGAAATACGCAACTAATTCATTTAAAATGTACAATCACAGCGCCCACGAGTCTCGACCGGATTGAATCCATCCGGACGTTAGGTCTATAGTTGAGCCTTTTGACGTTTGGCCTATTATGGACCGCAACTCTACTTAATTTATTGAACTCATCCAACTTAATTTATTAACGAAGTCTAGATGAACCCATCATATTTTGGAAAAATAAGTGTAGTAATAATTTGAACTAAGATGTGTAAAACTCAGTAAAGTTTATTTTTGTTGGTGTTAGATGTGACTCGAAATCAGAATCGTTTCGATTTTGGGTTTCTAGTTCGCCGATGGTCTCGCGGTGCGACGACAAATTTGGTAAAATTTTGAGAAAAGAAAAATAGATGTCTGTCGTGGAAGCGGAGGGCTCGTGCCGCCGCGGTACGGATCGGATCCGCTAAGGAAAAATACTCTTTTCCTTTTGTTTGCCCTAGAGAGAGATCGAGTGAAAAAAAAAATTGTACGATCAATAACCTTTTGTATTCTCTCTTTTCTATATAGTGAAATTCTTCTCTTTTGTTCGTGATTTTTTTCTTACAAAATTTTTTTTACGTAAATCTGTGTGTTATCTCTCTGTCGTGCATTTTTGAATTTACTTGTGTCGTAATTACCAATTAATTTTATTTAATTTGTGCGTTCATTGCTAACCGTTGGCATGCTTTGGTTGTTGTAGAGTTTAATAAATGTTTAGGGTTAAATGTTTATTTTAGTAGTTTTATCATGATATTATATATATACATATTGTATTTGCTTGTACTGGCTTGTGTATTTTATTGCTTTATTCTGATAAGCGGAGACCTTGCCCGCTCGACGGATTTATGCGCTGCCCGAGTTTAGGACGAAGCTATATTAAGATCCAAATGGTCATAACCCTTCTCATCTTTTTAATATTACTTAATAGTTCTAAATATCAATTTGACTTTTTTTTTTTTTTTTTTTAAAGACAGTCAAGGACCCCTTAATTTTTTAATATTTACTTAAAACTTTTTTGTGCCATATAACTTTTTTTTTTTTTTTTTTTGTATGCATTTTAAATAAATAAAAATATACTAAAAGCCTCATAAGGTATTTTAAAATACATTACTTAACTCAAAAATTTTTATTTTATATTTTTTTAAATTTCTAACAATTTTAGGTGAACTTTTTTATTTAACAAAATAAAATATTATACTAAATTTAATAGTTCTTTGATCTAATAATTATTAAATGTTATAATTTTATTTATTAAAAATACTAAGAATTCGATCACTAACTGGCCGCTAACTGAATTATTGTTAGATTTAATAAAATTTCTAATTATTTGAATATAATAACATAAATAAAATAATTAAAAATTAAATATCTATAAATTAAAAATTAATTTTAATATTTTTACATTAATTATTAAATTAATAATTTTTAAAAAAAATTGATTGGATAAAATTATATTTACGTGCTAAAATTTTTATTTGAATATATTTTGGTTCTCGAAATTAAATTCTGGCTTCCTCCCTGTCGGAGTCGCACCCAATCGAAATGTGACAATTCATAACTGAACAAATTTATTGCCCTTGATAAATTTATTGTATAGGCCAATTATAATTCCCTGTCCGAGTCGCACCCAATCGAAATGTGACAATTCATAACTGAACAAATTTATTGCCCTTGATAAATTTATTGTATAGGCCAATTATAATTGCATCAATCCAAGCACCCGTTTAAAAGTCGGGAGAGTTGTCCAATTCAAGTCCAATTCAAATTCACAATCAAAGAAAGAGAAAGAAAGCTGCTTGACACATTGACTTGATTAAAATTAAGGAAGTCATTCGAAGTAGTCTAAATTGACGAGGAAAAAAAAAAAAAAAAAAACTAAAAAGAAAAAAAAATTATAAACTACCAATTTTCTTTTGTTTTCCCTTTTTGTTTGGGCTTGCTATTTTGTAGTTAAAAAAGTGGCATTAACTACATGCCAGTTTTATCATTGTTTTGTTACAATTACATACCGTTAAATAGAATAGCAAATTAAGCCAAACTTTTTACAAATTACACTGCAATATACATATATATATATATATATATATATATAACATTTTACTAACCTAATCTGAACTTTCCCATTCTATATATAGGTCGTATTGGATTAGTATTTATTTTAAGGTTCTATAATTTTGATTGTTCAATTTTTGGCGAGTTGATGAACTAAAAATTAATTTTTAAAAGTGTCAGCGACGAGCGCACAAACTAAACACGAAATTAATAGGCGACCACCACACAAAAGTAAATCTAAAAAATACACGATAAAATAGAAAACATAGATTTTACGTAGATAAACCTTTGCAGGAAAAAAAAAACCAAGGACGAAATAGAAGAGTTTTATCGTGTGAAAAAAAAAAAAAAAACAAAGTTCAGATTATATTTGATAGCTCAATCTCTCTAGAACAAAAGAAAAGAAGATAAAAAATTCTTAACGAGTTTTTCTTATCGGATCCGATCCGTACCGCGGGGGGCGGAGCCCCCGCACTCCGGTCCGATGTTAGTGGTGGGCTTCGGACTCGGACCGCTAGGCCCAAGCCCTTCGTTTCCACCACACACATTCATTTTTTTTTTTTTATTTTACCAAATTTTATCGTCGCACTGTAAAACCGTCGACGAACAAAAAACACAAAATAAAAATGATTCTTTATTTCAAAGTCACATCTAAAAAAAAGTCACAAAATTCAACTCCTAGACTATTTAAATAGTAGAGCATATTTCATACTATCTATACCTCTATATGATTTTTCCTATTTTTTGTCACGTGTCACAATTTTCTTTCACTCTTCTCCTTTTCAATTCTCAATGAATTAATGATAGACTCTTCACATTTCTAACCCCCAACTCTTCTTATTCCTAACTCTCAATGAATTAATTATAAATTCTTCCCATTCCCAACCTCCAACTCTTCTCACTCCCTACTTTCAATGAATTAATTATATCTCTCCCTTTTTGAGTTCTTTTTATTATTATTCTTCTTCTCTCCCTCTTTCTCTAAGCCACCACTTCCCTCTTCACTATCTCCGTTGACAACAACGCTCTCTCGCTCGACCCCTCCACCCTCGATCCTTGCCTCCTCCTTCCCGTCGTGGAGAACCTCCAAATCTCCTTGCCCTCCTCTTCCTCCTCCTCCTCCAAGATCAAAATCTCCATCGTCCACTTCATAGCCACCTTCGTCCAATCCAACTCTCCGTTTTTGAAAATCTTCCACCCCCGATCTCACCGAAAATCTAGACCCGATCCTCGCCTTCTTTAGCCGCACGGGGGGCATCGCTCATGATCAACTCCTACCTATCGCCGCCACTGCCACCGCGACCGCCATCGTCGATAAGAATCCTCCACTTCTCCGCCTACTCTTCCTTCTCCTCCTTCACCACCGTTGTCGCCGTCATCGTAGCTCATTGAACGTGAGCTCTCTCTCATTCTCTCTCTAAACTTCATTACATTCCTATATATGTCTTAGATTTTAATCCTGAGTGAATAAATATTCTATTCTGATTGTTGCTGATAGATTCTTATGTTAGGGTTGAGAATGATTAATTTTTTTTTTTTTTTTTTCTGATAGGTTGATACGGGAGTTTTAAAATAAAGTATTTAAAATTTTTCTATATAATTTTTTATTTTTATTTATATTATGAGAAAAAAAATATAAAAAAAAATATTTTGATAATATTTACCCGCCGCATCGCGCGGGTAACTACACTAGTTGATTATTAAATTGAGTGCCCTTTCATCAAAAATAAGTCTATAGCAAGAAGGCGTTGCTACTATTAATAGCTTTGTAGCTCAACATTTGCATTATAACTAATTAAGCAGGATCGGATGGAAGATATACATCCTAAATAGATGTACAAAAAGCATTTATCTAAAAAGTAATTTGTGGCATTTGGATTTAGTTGCAGTAAACATGTATAACAAAACAGAGATAATTATGAATTTAGATGAAAAGGTAAGAAAAATACTTTGCTTATAAATATTTCTTACAATATTTTATAAATTACACAACTTAATTGATAGATTTCAACCTTGAAATTGTAAGTCATACTTATTTTCTCGTGATTTGTACTTTCTTATCAATTAAATACTGCCATGCATGCTAATCTGTAAAGTATTGTAAAATTTATTCGTAAAATATTACTCAAAAAGTAAATTCTATGGCTAAATTGGGAGATGAAATGTGACACTTTCAGAATTTGGATTTGTCCTATATATAAATAATATAATAGGACTAAATCTCTTAATCCGACTATAACATTTTGGATGGTAGTAACACCCAAGAGGTTAAGAGAGTTAAGTGTGCTAGAGCTATAGTAGTTCTAGGATGAGTGACCCCCTGGGAAGTTGGGGCATCACAGTTGGTATCAGGACCATTCACCAGCCGAAAATGTGATATGAGTTTCGGCTGAGTCAGGATTATATAGCGGGTAGAGCGAGGTTCTCCGGCTAATGATTGTTGTAGGTGGAGTGCAGCTCCCCACAAGGTCGGTTAAGGCTAGCGAGACAAGTCTCACATCGCCTGATACTTGCGAGTGTGTTGAGCCTGACGTGGACGTCAGGGCTTAAAGGAGAGAGGAATGTGACACCCCCGGAATTTGGATTAGTCATATATATAAATGATATAATATGACTAAATCTCATAATCCGGTTATAGCATTTTGGGTGGTAGCAAGACCCAAGAGGTTAAGAGAGCTAAGCGTGCTAGAGCTAGAGTAGTTCTAGGATGGGTGACCTCCTGGGAAGTTGGGGCATCACATGAAAAAGATGACATTTTGATCCAAACACGTAATGGTAATTATGTTACTATATTTGATGATTATTATGTGTCTGGATTAAAATATATTTTTTTATGTGTTGGTTAGTTTTAAGTAAAATGTCATATTTTGTATATTAAAAATTGTAAGATTAAGTAGACTGCAGATACTCACTGTCATGTCTCGAGTCCACAGCGGAAGCCCTCGGATACGCAACAGACCCGCCACGTGTACGAGGACACACCCCACACACGCGAAGCGTTCAGAGCTAATATGCAAAAAAAACTATAATCTATAACTAAATATGTATTAAAGTATTAGTAAAAACTACACTAATATCTATCGTTGTACAAAAACATATAAATCCATCTTACAAAAATAAAAATACAAGTAAAGAGTTTTGGCCTGGTCAATCCCGAGTATAGTGCTACTAAACAAAACTACTAACAAGGTTGTCTATCCCGATCAAAAATAACTGGGCAATGGCTGCTATCTACGGTGCAATCTCCTTACCTCGATCTGGAGCTGGCTCAGAAGGCTTTGAAAAGTAGACCACAAGCGGGTATGAGAATTACAAAACAATAGTTTCTAGTGGGTACGGTCGGCGATAATCACGGCCTACCCATTAAGTCTACCAAGGCAAGATAGTAAAACTACAACAATAAGCGAGTAACAGAGTATAATAGAAAATAAAATAAAATCAACTATAACACTATGCTATCATGCATATCAAAAAAATCCAAGACATTTCTACCCAAACTCGAACGTAATAGAAAACCCAATACTAGTCGTCCCAACGGTACACTCAACCCAATTCTAAACTGACAGTCTCAACAACCTGGTCAAGCTTGCGCCGCCTATAAATAGGCCATTTTCAATCTTTCCCTACTGTCCGGATTGCATCCCAAATAGTGGCCTGTCAACAGTAGACACCAGCCTACCTCATATCTTCAATCATTCGCCCTATGCCTATAAACCCCAGTAAAGCTCGAAGCGACATGCAGGCTATGATCAACAATGATCCCATAGATCACTGACAACACAAAACAGAAACCCTAAGATCAACTCAAGAGTCCCCAACACGAAAGCACCACACATCTCGAACATAGTGCTCCAGGCACACACTCTCTCTTATACACTAGTGGGCTCACGAAATCTCAAAACAATGGAACCTCTATGCCAGCATGACGTAGCACAAATATCAATACCTAAGTATCACCCATCTCTAATACCCAACAACAAAACGAAAGATCAAATTAGATCGACAACATAAATCACATGATAATCAGACTAGCATAATCATGCTATAAAAATAACACATACCCCAATACACGTACAACCCACAATCCTCGTATGTCCTCTAGTAATAAAATAATAATAAATCCTAATCCCGACCCGAACAACCCAAAAATAGATAAAATAATACCCAAACACTAAGCCCTCGGATGCGAGCAAAAGAAGAAAAGATGAGAAGAAAGGGGGTCCCAATGCGATAAATAGCCTAAAAATAGGAATTTGGGCGCCCGATACCCACATTCGGGCATCCGAAACCACTTAGATCGGGCGACCCAAAAGATTCGGGCCGCTATAGAGCGCGTTTCGGTTGCCCAAAAGGCACGTCCGAAATTGCCGCCTCACCACGCGTGCGTCACGTCGCGCGCTCCACTTCCCTGCACCCGTCGCAGCAAATGACGCAGCGCCGCACGTCTCTGCATACGCCCCGCGATGCCATGCGCGCGCCGGCTCGCGCCACACGTCCACTTTCCACCCACCTTTCGAGTAGCAACAGGGCGGATCTGGGTGCTCAGATCCGTGCCCGAAACTCAAAAAACCCTCTAAAAACATCTCCCGAGCTCATTTTTCACGTCGTTTTGTGCTAAAACAGTCCCGACTCGATCCGACACTCTTCTAATGTGCCAATCGGTCAACCCTACTGCAATTTTGCTATTTGCAAAAGTCCAGTATCTCATACTTACAAACTAGATAGCCAACATATTCAGAAAATTAATTGAATATATATATATATATATATATATATATATATATATATATATATATATATATATATATATATATATATATATATATTGGATAGCTAACGTATTCATAAATCTGATTGAATTTCTTGTTTTACATGTCTTCTTAGATCGCCTTTACTTTTGATGCTTCTAAATCTTTCTTAAGCTTCGTACACGACGCATGATGCTTCTGAATCTTCTTCTAGCTTCGTCCACTCCCAAGCGTCGCGTTTAGAATATGAAGAGCGTTATCAAGAGCATTCTTCATTATCTACATATTCACGCTCCAAAATCCTAAAATACTGATGATCGATGGTACCAGAGGAATAGAAAATTTGGCCAAGGAAGGGAGGAAGCGAAGGAAATTCTCTTTTATTTTTTTGCCTCCTTTTTTTTCAAATATCGACCCGTCACTCTAAACAAATCGGAGAAGGATACAATCAAGGGAGGGATAGGTTTGAATTCAAATCTATTTAAATTTAACCTTTATCTCCATTATGCTCAATCTTATTCAGAGCATACCAGCTCCATGCTGATATGGACGAACTATGTCAACAGATCGAACCTAATCGGATTGGATTCAACTGAATCTAATGTGGAGACACAACATGCCATAAAAAAAAAAAATTACAAATTAAAAGATAATGAATATTATCTATCAAATTTTTTACCACTTGCGTTAGAAATAATTGATATTAATTAATTATTATTTGCGGGCATTTTGATTGGTAAAAAGTGTAATATAGTTGTAAACCAAGGTAAAAGTGAAAATTTTGATCCCATTATCAGCTATAATGAAATCTGAGGATCTGCTAGCTGCGGCCTCCTAGGCAGTTGCATTTTGGTTCTTTTCCAGAAAGACGACTTCGAAAATAATTTATGGCTCTCCGAATGTTATTCATGATTTAACTTTAGTTCGCCGTCACATTACAATTGCACACTACAATTTGTTTTTTTTTTTTTTTTTTTTTTTTTAATATAAGGACTCTTTTTAGACGATATTTTATAAAAAAACGTCATAAGTATTTTTACAATATAATAAATAGTAATGCTTCAAAATTTTTATTATATTAAATTAATTTAATAAATAATAAATTTTATTATTATTTTTAATTTTTGGACTCTTTAAGAATTTTAATAAATCCTGACGCTTTAAAACGTTATATGAATTTTAATAAATCCTAACGTTTTAAAACGGTAGAATATATTTTAGTTATTCTTGACATAGGTACCATTATATATGTAATCAATATTTTTAAATATGACGTTAGATTATATTAAAATATTTTTAAATATTATTAAATATATAAAAAAATATTTTTAAATATTAAATTTTTTATAGTGACGTCACTCCAATCACGCCATGGTGTGATTGAGCCTCTTTAGTCATCCCAAAAGTTAGGTGAGCGGTCCAGCCAAAATTATGATAAAAAAACAGGCATTAGTCACAATAATAAAATTATGCTATTTTTTTTTAAAAAAAATAAAATTATGCTATAATAATATTTTTAAATATTTTTAAAATTTTTAAAAATAACACTGATAAAAATACCAACACTTATTTAAAATTTAAAATTTAAAATTTAAAAATTTAAATTTAATATTTAAAATTTGAATTTGAAAATTAAAACTTGAAATTTTCAATATGAAACTTGAAATTTAAAATTTAAAAATTAAAAATTAGAAATTAAAATGTAAAATTTAAAAATTAAAATTTGAATTTTGAAATATAAAATCTAAAATCTAAAATCTAAATTTAAACTTTTTTAGTTTTGAATTTAAAATTTGAATTCAATTGTGAAATTTGTCTCCAAAAAAAAATTTTAATTTAAAATTTGAACCCAAAATCACAATGAGATTTGAGAAAGCAAATTTTAGCTATTTCTGATTTCAAGAACTTTAAAATTAGAAATCTGGTTCTAAGAACCGTAATAAGTTTTACAAAAGAAATTATTAAATGCTCTATTTATAAAAAAAAAAAAAAAAAAAAAAAAAAAAAAAAAAAAAAAAAAAAAAAAAAAAAAAATTGACCGTAAAATCACTTTCATAAGGCAAGACAAACACCTCCTCGGTGGACGATACAATTGACTAAAAATTTATTAGGTATTTTCACTCTAGTATAAAAATAGAGTATTTTCGTTCATACATTTTATTATTTTTTATTTTTTTGATGATGGGACTTTCGAATAGACCATCAGTTAAAACTGATTTAGAACATTTGAAATCTATAGAATTCAAATTTTATAATTTTTTGGCATTATTTCGAGTTCCCCATTATTGTGAAAAACTTGTAAAAATAACTTTGTATTTCTTGTTTCTATAGTTATATTTAGCTTATTTCGTTGTTTTGGTCGCTTATATAGTTCATGTGAACTTCAATGACAGAGATCGTTGAAAAATTACTCTACTGCAGTGGAAATTATTTTTGAGGAAAATATAGTATGCTACCGTTTCATTCATAAGGAAGATGAATTATGCTACGAAGGTAGGCAGCAGAGCCTTAAAAAAAAAAAAAAAAAAAAAAAAAAAAAAAAGTTAAAGATGTTTGTGCAAGTTGAGCCCACCAAACCACTGCAGTGGAAACTAATACTCACAAAGAAAGTAGATAACTCAGGAAGCACCCCCTCCACTATGGAAAATGCTATGTGTACACCCGTAAGGGGTGTACATCTCACACCCCCACCCATCTAAGAGTGGGGGTGTGATGATGGATCACTTGATGTGACCCGTAAAAAATATCGCCACCATTAAAATGGTGGAGATGTATGATGTACACCCTTCGGGGTGTACATGTAGCATTGCTCCTCCACTATTTAGCAACAACTTTTAAAAGTTATATAGTGCGTCAACTATTGAAACGTGACACTTCTCCGGCTTAGGTCTCAAACTCCAAAGGATTTTTCCCATTACATGTTGCTTCTCGCCTGGGGAGGAGTGATATAGTTCGTGAGTTTATTAACTGTTGCCCTGATATAGACAAGTTAGTCAATAATGAAGGAAGGAATTTTCTCCATATTGCTGTAGAACACAATAGTGTGGTGATAGCGCAATTCGTTTGCCAGAGCCCATTGCTGAATTGTCAAAATGATAATTGCAATTAAAGGACTATGACGGAATCTTTAATTTCCATATTGCTGTAGATCACAATAGTGCGGCGATAGTGCAATTCGTTTGCCAGAGCCCATTGCTTGTCAAAACGATAGTGAAATACACCGCTGCATCTTGCTGTGGCATCCTAGAACAAAGGTATAATGAGCCTTCTATTGGAAAACAAAAGTGTACACCCAAGAATCATAAATGAGGCTGTTCAAACAGCTCTAGATGATGAAGAAATCTCGCTCAGGAATGACTCAAATTTACGACCAAAGGTAAGACAATTTCCTTTCCTACATTCTTTTCCAACTATTCCAATGGTTTAACTTAGAATTCATTGCTTACTAATCCTTAAAAGCAACTTAATTGTACTAGCTACTTGTTGTGCTCAAATCACCAACTTAAAATATTTAATCCCAAATTGTTAGAACTAGAGTGTTTAATACTTGTATACTCAGGCGAGTCATGACCTTTCGGAAATCGAGACAGAATTGAAGGAGTTCGTCTACAAAAAAAATGTAGAATCTTACTGTTCGCTATGACGGCCTCCATGTCTCGAGCCAAGAAACTAATAAATGGAGGATATGTGGCCTATTTGGCTACTATAGTAGAGGAGCGGAAAGAAGAACCGGCAGTGGAGAACATTCTAGTGTCGCGGGAGTATCCAGATGTATTCCCCGCTAAGTTGTCGGGTACACTACAATAAAACTATACTATAATAATATTTTTAAGTGTCCATAAAATATAGGTATCACAAATTAAGAGAGTTCACAAATGAAGACAATGGAGAGATTCAGTTTGTAAAGGTGTCTACAAAGGATAACATAACTGACATCCTGACTAAGCTGGTAACAATTGAAAAGTTTAGGCATTGTTTAAACTCTGTAAGTTTGCAGAATTGCTAATGGTTGGAAGCTCTAGGGAGAAGGAATATTAAGATAAGAGAGATTGAATGAAGAACAAAAAAAGTTAAGATGGAGAATATTGATAATTATATATATTTTTTTTAAATTTTATTTGGCCTATAAAATTTTTTGTAAGCAAAAGGGACAAAAATATGAAACTTAGTTCACGGTGCGCTTGATCTACCGAAATCATTAAGTGTGAATCGAATGAATTAATATTGACTAATGCATGCATGTAATTGTGTTTCATGCATATGCATGAAACACATGTAGGCTAATTAATGAGAATTGATAATTGAAGTTGGCACTTCAACTGTGGATATGCATGTATCGCTATAAATAAGCTGCTAATTCGAGAAATAAAAGAGAAGTATAAAGTAAATTAATTAAGTGTGAGGTGTAGTACAAAAACCTAATTAGTATCTTGTTAAGTTTTTTTTTTTTGTTTAGAATTTTTTTTTTTGAGATTAAAACAAGAATTTTTTTTATAACAAGAAAAGAATGACAATAACTATAAGGCTATTACATTTAGCTTAAGAGAAATAAAAATATGTGAACTTGTATTCTGGTTTCTTCATATAAAGAATATATCTCTCTCACTCATTTGGTGGACTTAAACAACTTGCCGAACCACATAAATCGCTATTTTTTTTTTTTTTTTTTGTATATTTTGTTTTTATTATTTTTTGATTTCTTTTGTTGGTGTATCTTTTGTTGACAGCACAGGCCGATCCTAAATCACAAAATCAGTTTGGGCCTAAAATGGAAAGTACCAGCCATAATACCGCTCCAATCAGCAAAGAGGAAGAAGAAGAAGAAGAAAGGAAAAGGATGGGCAATGAGTTGCTCGACGCATTGATGCGGGGAGACGCGAACTTCGTTAGATTCTCGCCTGTAACAGAAGCAGGGAGCAGGAGTTGCCAAGTAGTTACCGTCGCCGGCGAAAACTCGGCCCTCCATATCGTGGCTACTTTTGGTCACTTGGAGCTCGCGAAGCTGCTCTGCGCCAGAGATAGCTCTCTCCTGGAGGAGGCACGCAATGCGGCGGGAGAGACGCCGCTGCACTGCGCCGCGAAGGCCGGGGCAGTCCGAATTGTGTCTCTCTTTATCTCGGAAGCCCGCCAGTTAGAGGCACTGCTGCGTGCCATAGATCGGGAAGGGAAGACTGCATTACATGCGGCGGCCGAACAAGGCCATTTGGCGGTGGTGAAAGAATTGGTGTCTGAGGATCCTGGGCTGGCGGCTATCGTCGACCATAATGGTGTATCTCCACTTTATGCTGCCGTGCTGTCGAAATCGCTCCAAGTTGTTCAGTACTTGATAGACTTCCCATCAGAGGGCGGAACCGCCGGCGCCACACCAAAGATATCCTATGCCGGACCGAATAGACAAACTGCACTGCATGCAGCCGCCATCGTTCAAAGCCCAGGTAGTTAATTAACCTGCCAATCAGCTTTCTCATCCCCTATTTTATATATTGTTTTAATTTTTTTTTATTTAATTTTAGAGAAATGACTTAAAAGTATGGTAGAATTATAATTTGGACTATGCTATACATATTATACATGACTAGTAAAAAATTTTATTTATTGGATGAATAAATATATATCATACATTTAAAAATAAATAAAAAATATAAATATATTTTATCAATGGTTTCCAGCTAATATAAGTGACAAAGGATTTGGTGATTGATATCTGAGTTCAAAGTCTAGTTGCTTCACATTTCCAGTTAAGTTTACTTTAAAAATAAACGAAGTGGGTAGCATGCTACCTTTCTCTCAAATATATATATATATATATATATATATATATATATATATATATATATATATATATATATATATATATATATATATATATAGACACACACACGTAACTATTTTATAATTTTATATCTATTTTTATCTAAACAATTTAATATTAAATAAAATAGAAAAATAATTATTTTAATAATTATAAATTAGTTAAGTATAACTTTTGAACTATATAGTAACAAAATAAAAATGGGTACTATATTATCTTTCTCTCTAAAAAAAAAAAACAACGTAATTATTTTATAATTTTATATCTATTTTTATCTAAACAATTTAATATTAAATAAAATAGCAAAATAAATTTTTTAATAATTACAAATTAGTTAAGTATAATTTTTGAACCATACAGTAACAAAATAAAAATAGGGTAAACCATATGATAAATAAACATTAAATTACATGATGACATAATAAAAATATACTAAATTATAGTGAAATAAATTAAAACTTATCTTTAAAAAGATGATTGAACTAGTAAACTAATCTTGAACACTGGATGATATAATTATAACATTACAATTAACTTTTGGCTGCAGGGCTAGCATTAATCCTCTAATTTTCATGCATTCTTATTTCTTCTTATTTCTTTTCCGTCCTAAAATTTGTTTGAGTCTGTGGTTTGACCCTAGTTAATTATATGTGCTAGCAAAATTAGGTTGACTAACCCTAAGTACCTACATGCATTTAGGTTTGGTCAGATTTGGTCTGATTAGACAGCAAGTGTATGTATTAGAGCCCAATCAGGTTTGGTTTCACCATAATTAGGCGTGCTAAACTGATTAGGGTTTCGATTAGGTCTTTATGGCTTGGGTTGGGTTTATGGTGGGCTTGAATTTGGTTAGGTCTATGTAGCACAGGTTTGGTTCAAATAATTTTGAATTTAGTTAGCGGATGTTTGGGTTTGGTTAACGGCAAAACTGTATAAAATTCACACAATTTTTTTGGGTTTTAATTTATGGGTCACATTATTAATTTGTGCAAGTACGTTAGCTGGATTTGAACCCAATTAAGACTCGATCAGAGCGCAAGTCAAGCCTTTTATGCATTAGGCACCATGCAACATGCATTTGCATCCAATATAATCCCAAAATTGCATTCAACTACCATTTAATATGAATAGAGAGTCTTCTTTCTTTATGTAATATTTTTGTTTTTCCATCTTTTCTATGTATTATAACAAAAGTAATTTATTTCATTTAGGAAAATGCTAGATGTACACCCCAAATGGGGTGTACATCTTACACCCACCCCATCCTGGGGTGGGTGAATTTCACTCGTCACATCGATGTGACGAGTGGATGAATACCCACCCCAAGATGGGGTGGGTGTAGGATGTACACCCCATTTGGGGTGTACACCTAGCACTTCTCTTTTATTTAATATATATACTTATTTACTTATTTATTTATCAACCCGTTTTGCTCACGGCTAGGGATGTCAACGAGCCGAGCACGAGCCATCTGGGGTCGGCTCGTTTAATAAACGAGCCGAACACGAGCTGGCTCGTTTAAATATCGAGCTGAAAAATTTGGCTCGTGTCCGGCTCATTTATTAACGAGCCGAACACGAACTGGCTCGTGAACAACAAGTTTGATTTTCATTCCTACTATTAGGTGTAAAGTTAAATAAAAATTAAAAAATTAAAATTTTAATATAATAATTAAAATTCATAAAAAATTAATGGCCTAAAATTTAAATAGTAAAGTATATATATATATATATATATATATATATATATATATATATATATATATATATATATATATATATATATATATATATTCGAGCGGTTATCGAGCCGAACACGAGCGAGCTGACCCCAGCTCGTGTTCGGCTCGTTTATTAAACGAGCTGAAAAATTTGGCTCGTGTTCGGCTCGTTTACTAAACGAGCGATTCAATTTCGAACTCATTTCGAACCGAACACGATCGAGCTGGCTCGCGAACAGCGAGCTAGATTGCCACCTCTACTCACGGCAACTTAATTATTCCACTTTCTTTTAATAGAATTTGGGTATTTGTTGGAGGATATTCTTCCTGTTTCAAAAATATACATTTATTCTCCAACCAAACAAATAAAGTATTGAAGTTTTTACTAAATATATGATCTACTTTCTAACACAACCGTATTGTCGATTGATGGAAAGTGATTATATATTAAGTTATTTATTTATATTTAACCTTTTTAGGTTATTTTTTTTTGGGTTTTGCTCACCTATTATTTATATGAACTTCAATGACAGAAATTGCAAAGGAACTACTGAAGTGGGAAGCAAAACTTGCAAAGAAAGTTGATGATTCAGGAAGCACTCCCCTTCACTATTTAGTGACAAGTACAAACACTCTTATGGTGCGTCAACTATTGAACCATGACTATTCTACTGCTTACCATTCAGACTCTAAAGGGTTTTATCCGATACATATTGCTGCTAGAATGGGAAGTTGCAGCATAATTGATGAGCTTATTGACTGTTGTAATGGTATGGACGAGTTAGTAGATAATGAAGGAAGGAATTTTCTTCATATTGCTGTACTTTACGACAGACCGATGGTCGTCAAGCATGTTTGTCGGCACCGAAAGCTTGTGCGAATGATGAATGCGAGGGATGATAAGAGGAATACGCCGCTACATCTTGCTGTATCTTCTCATAACCAAGAAATAGTGAGACTTCTATTGGAAAATGGAAGTGTACACCCGAGTATCAAGAACAATGATGGAGAAACCCCGCTAGATCTTGCAATAATCAAGATCAACTATGACTTAATCTCAATACAGGTAAACAAAAATTCCTGCTTTAACATTCTTTATAGGAATAGAAAACATTCACCTGAAATTCAGAATACAAATAAATAGAAATATGTTTTTGTTTTTGTTTTTGTTTTTGTTTATAGGAATAGAAAACATTTACCTGAACTATGGCTTAATCTCTAATGTGTTTTTGTTTTTCTTGACTTCCAGAACCCGGAAATCTGGATTTTTCACTGCTTACAACAGATTGGTGCCATCCACGGAACTCGAAGACTGGACCGCTTAATATATGACTCCAAACATAAAGACAGCGCCAAACAAAATCGCGAGAATGAACCAAACAAGTGCGAGAGCGCCAAACAAAATCCCGAGAATGAACCAAAGAAGTGCGAGAGCGCCAAACAAAATCGCGAGAATGAACCAAACAAGTACGAGAGCGCCAAACAAAATCACGAGAATGAACCAAACAAGTACGAGAGCACCAAACAAAATCGCGAGAATGAACCAAACAAGTACGAGAGCGCCAAACAAAATGGCGAGAATGAACCAAACAAGTACGAGACTACAGCTCAAAATTTGGTAATTGTCTCAGTACTTATTGCTACCGTGACATTCGCTGCAGCTTTCACCATGCCTGGGGGTTACATTGCTGACGACCACCAAAATGGAGGCACACCAACTCTAGCAAGAAAATATGCTTTCACGGCGTTCATAATCTCAGATTGCATAGCATTTTGTTGCTCCATTATGGCTACGATTTGGCTTATTTATGCTGGCTCACTTTCCATACATCATTCTGGACAGTTAAAACTCATTCTACGGTCCCAAGATTTCATGGACGTAGCGGCACAATGTATGATGGCGGCATTCGCATTGTCCGTGTATGTGGTGCTGTCACCAGTTAACTTTCCCTTCGCCCTTGCTGTCTGCCTATCTGTATTCCCGTCAGTCTTGTTAAGCAGTCCAGAATTTTGGCAGCGCTTTCATCTCACAAGGACACTAAAGAGAAGACTAGGATGGTCGGCGATGTGCAAAGCCCGCGTAATAGGGCGACCTTTGGGACTCGCTACAAATAGTATTAACTGGTACATCTTTCCGTCAATGGAAAATTTTAACTGGTACATCTTCAAGCCAATAGCGTCTTATTTGCTAGTATATATGCTTATCTTCGGGTTATCACTTATTTTTTCCATCCAGCATTTACATTTTATCTAAAAGTACGTGGGTGTGAATATTTCATTATTGTCATCCAAGGGTCAACTTTTCTGCACTAGTTTTATTACTCTTTTATTTCTTAATAGTAGAAAATAAAAAAGAATTGTTTAAACCCTTGGATGATTGAACGTAAAATTTACACCCAAAAATATTAGGTGTGCAAGTAGTGTATTTGAAAAGTATTTTGAGTTATGTTTGTGCTTTAATAAGAGACTCATTGTCCAGGTTTAGCTCAGAGTCTTAATATGTTTGGTTCAATCATTAAGTTTGTTTGGATTAAGTTAGTTATTATGCCAGTTTAAGAGTTTGTAAGTTTCAGAACACTTGTTTAATGTGTAATGAGTGAATTTCTAAGTATTTTCTGATTGCATTGGCATCTTAGTAAATTCTTGATTGTTTTTTTTTTTTGATTGTCCACGAGTTGATGAACTAAAAATTGATTTCCAATAGTCACAAAATTCAGCTCTAGAATATTTAAATACTAGAGCATATTTCATAGTACTATATTGATTATTAAATTGAATGCCCTTTCATCAGAAAGAAGTACGAAGGCATTGCTACAATTAATAGCTTTGTAACTCAACATTTGCATTATAACTAATTAATAAAGGCGAATAAAAAGTAATATATGGCATTTGGATTTAGTTGCAGTAAACATATGTATAACAAAAAAGAGATAATTATGAATTTAGATGAAAAGGTAAGAAAAATACTTTGCTTACAAATATATCTTACAATATTTTATAAATTACACAATTTAATTGATAGATTTCAACCTTGAAATTGTAAGTCATACTTATCTTCTCGTGATTTGTACTTTCTCATCAATTAAATACCGTCATGCACGCTAGTTTGTGAAGTATTGTAAAATTTGTTCGTAAAATATTACTCAAAATGTAAGTACTATGACTAAATTGGAAGATAAAAAAGATGACATTTTGATTCAAACAAGTAATGGTAAATATGCTATAATATTTGATGATTATTATGTGTTTGCATTAAAATATAATTTTCTATGTGTTAGTTAATTTTAAGTAAAATATCATATTTTGTTTATTAAAAATTGTAAGATTAAGTAGACAGCAGATACTAACTGTTATGTCTCAAGTCCACAGCGAAAATCCGCCATATGTACGAGTACACACCCCACACACGCGAAGCGTTTAGAGCTAACATGCAAACGAACTATAATCTACAACTACATATGTATCAGAGTATAAGTAAAAACTGCACTAATATCTATATTGTACAAGAACATACAGATTCACCTTACAAAAATAAAAATACAAGTAAAGGATTCTGGCCTGGTCTGTTTCGAGTACAATACTACTAAACAAAACTACTAACAAAGTGGTCTATCCCTATCAAAAATAACTGGGTAAGGGCTGCTATCTACGGTGCAATCTCCTTATCTCGATCTGGAGCTGGTTTAGAAGACTCTGAAAAGTAGAACACAAGCGGATATGAGAATTACAAAATAGTATTTCTCAGTGGGTACGGTCGCGCGACAATCACGACCTACCCATTAAGTCTACCAGAGACGAGATAGTAAAACTACAACAATAAACAAGTAACAGAGTATAATAGAAAATAAAATAAAATCAACTACAACACTACGCTATCATGCTTCTATATCAAAAAAATTCAAGACATTTCTACCCAAACTCGAACGTAACAGAAAACTCAATACTAGCCGTCCCAACGGTGCACTTGACTCAATTCTGAACTGATTATCTCAACAACCAGGTCAAGCCTGTGCCGCATATAAATAGACCACTGTCAATCTCTCCATACCATCTGGATTGCATCCCAAATAGTGGCCTGTCAACAGTAGACACCAGCCTACCTCCTATCTTCAATCATTCGCTCTATACCGATAAACCCCAGTAAAGCTCGAAGTGACATGAAGGCTATGATCAACGATGATCCCACATATCACTGACAATACAAAACAGAAACCCTAAGATTAACTCACGAATCCCCAACACGAAAGTACTACACATCTCGTACACAGTGCCCCAGGCGCACACACTCTCTCTCATACACTAGTGGGCCCACGAAATCTCAAAACAATACAACCTATATGTCAGCATGACGTAGCACAAATATTAATACTTAAGTATCACCCATCTCTAATGCCCAACAACACAGCGAAAAGTCAATATTCAGGTCGACAACATAAATCACATGATAATCAGACTAACATAATAATGCTAAAAAATAACACCTACCCCAATACACGTGTAACACACAATTCTCGTACATCCTCTAGTAATAAAATAATAATAAATCCTAACTCTGACCCAAACAACCCAAAAATAGATAAAATAACACTCAAACACTAGCATGCATTTTTTAAAACTAACAAACAATAAACAAAAGATGTAAAAATTCCTACATCTAGAAAGCAGACATATAAAGGCAATCCGCCACTCTCGGCGACATAGAACCCATCTAGAACGCAAATCCTAGTAGAACACAACTGGCGAAAAGATTGCATGCTCGATGGTGATCATGCGTAAACAGTACAATCTCGAAAAATCCGGCAGCACTCCGTTTCAACCGCGCGACACAAATAAACTCGTCCCCCAAAGCCCGTCAAATCTCACACGCATGCACTCATGATCGAGTCCTTGGATCGAACCGCGCGCTCTACGGCACTCCACGTGCTCACGACCTCCCTATCTATTTCCCCCTCTCTCAGTTTCTCTCTCTAAAGCCCTCGGACGCGAGCAAGAGAAGAAAATAGGAGAAGAAAAGGGGGTCCCTATGCGTTAAATAGCTTAAAAATAGGAATTCGGGCGCTCGATACCCACATTCGGGCGCCCGAAACCACTCAGATCGGGCGGCCCAAAAGATTCGGGCCGTTATAGGGCGCGTTTCAGTTGCACGAAAGGCACATCCGAAATCGCTACCTCACCACGCGTGTGTCACGTTGCACGCTCCGCTTCCCTGCACGTGTCGCAGAAAATGGCGCGGCGCCACACGTCCCTACATCATGCCCTGCGCTGCCACGCGCGCGCACCGGCTCGCGCCATGTGTCCACCTGCCACCCACCTTTCGAGCGGCAACAAGGCGGATCTGGGTGCTCAGATCTGTGCCCGAAACTAAAAAAAAAAACCCTCTAAAAACATCTCCCGAGCTCATTTTTCACACCGTTTTATGCTAAAACGGTCCCGACTCGGTCCAGTACTCCTCAAACGTGCCAATCGATCAACCCTACTGCAACTTTGCCATTTGCAAAAGTCCAGTATCTTATATTTACAAACTGGATAGCCAATATATTCAAAAAACTAATTGAAGATATATATAAATTGAATAGCCAGTGCATTCAGGAACCGAATTGAATTGCTTGTTTTACATGTCTTCTTAGATCGCCCTTACTTTTGATGCTTCTAAATCTTTCTCAAGCTTCGTACACGACGCGTGATGCTTATGAATCTTTTTCCAGTTTCGTCCACTCCCAAGCATCGTGATTAGAATGTGAAGAGCGTTATCAAGAGTATTCTTCATTATCTACACATCCACGCTCTAAGATCCAAAAATACTGATGATTGATGTTACCATAGGAATAGAAAATTTGGCCAAGGAAGGAAAGAAGCGGAGAAAATTCTCTTTTATTTTTTTTCCTTATTTTTTTCAAATATCGACCCACCACTCTAACAAATCGGAGAAGGATACAATCATGGGAGGGATAGGTTTGAATTCAAATCTATTTAAATTTAACCTTTATCTCCATTATGCTCAATCTTATCCAGAGCATACCAGCTCCATGCTGATATGGGCGAACTATGTCAATAGGTCGAACCCAACACTACAACAAAACTATGTTATAGCGACACTTTTAAGTGTTGATAAAAACTAAAAAAAATACTGCTGGAAAAAATATCGACACTTGTTATTAGTGTCGCTATATGTGCCGTCGATAGGGTGTATAGCGATACATTACTATAATGTGTCCCAAAAATATATCCCTATAACATAATTTTGGATATAGATTGACTATAAATGGAACACTTGTAAAAAAATATCACATGTGTCCCTATAATTTAATTTTGTTATAGTGCAATCTGATTGGATTCAACTAAATCTAATGTGGAGACACAACAGCATGTCATAAAAAAAAAAATAAATAAAAAATAAAAGATAAGTAAAATAGGCTGATTCCTAGTGTATAATGAATTTTGGTAATCACATTTCCAGCTTGATCATTTATGTTTTGAAGCAACTTCGGATTACCGCTACCAATAAATGAAAAATTCTAAAATATGGCTGTGGCTGTGGTACTATATCATTTATGTTTCCAAGTAATTAAATTTTTATCCTCCCAATAATAAATATTTTAAAAAGTTATTATTATTTTTTAAAAAAAAATTGATTGATTTGAGACATAGTAGCTTAGCAAAAAAAAAAAGAAGAAAGATTAATATTATGTATTAAAAAAATAAAAAAAAAAGATTTAGGCAAATGTGGGGAACAATGATGTGGTTAATTATTAAAAATGACATGAAGTCTCTGCTAATTATAATCAAATATATATATATATATATATATATATATATATATATATATATATATATATATATATATATATATATATATATATATATATATATATATATATATATATATATATATATATATATATAACCTCTAATATTTTTTTACCTAAAAAATCTGTTCAATTTTTATTTATTTTGATTTGAACTAAATTTTAGTTTTATGCTAAAACTACTAGTTACATTATATTACGACAAAACTATACTATACCAATACTTTTAATATTCGTATAATCTAAAAAAAAATAAAAATATTGATACTTAATTATTATATTATCGCTATATATACCGTCGCTAGAATATATAGCTATACATTACTACAATGTGTTTAAAATTTTTTTCTATAATTTAATTTTAAATATAGATAAAAATTAAATAAAATATTTATATAAAAATATTTTAAAAATATATTTTTATAATCTAATTTTTATTATAGTATTAATTATTTATTATTTGAGGACATTTTGATTGGTAAAATGTTTAATATATATAGTTGTAAACCAAGTTTGGTAAAAGTGAAAATTTTGATCCCATTATCAATAATGAAATCTGAGGATCTGCTGCGGCGTCCTAGGCAGCTGCATTTTGGTTCTTTTTTTAAATATAAATATTAATATTTTAAAAATTTTATTATATTATATTAATTTAATAAATAATAAATATTATTATTATTTTTAATTTTTGAGCGTTTTAAAGTATTCGAATTTATTAAAATTTTGATGTTTTAAAAAATTAGAATATATTTATCGATGTTTTAATCAATATTTTTATTAAAATATTTTTAAATATTATTAAGTATAAAAAATTTATTTTTAAATATTAAATTTTTTATAATGACGTCACTCTAAGCACGTCATGGTGTTAAAAGTTAGCTGACAAACATTATGATAAAAAACAGCTGGCAAATATGTTGAAGGGGTTGGCGTAGAGTGTGCTATATAAACGTGTTACACGTAGAGGAGTCATTTTTGTTGTCTCTAGTGAACGGACCACACGCGAAAAGTTAGTCACATAATTTAGAGCCGTATATATTTTATTTAGGATGTTGACCACACGCGAAAAGTTAGTCACATAATTTAGAGCCATATATATTTTATGGGGAACGCTAGGTGTACACCCCACAAGGGGTGTACATTCTACACTTTATCTGGAGTGGAGTTTTTTTTACTGGTCACATTATGTGACCAGTAAAATTCAACCCATTTCAGAATGAGATGGGGTGTAAGATGTACACCCCTTATGGGGTGTACACTTATATTACCTATATTTTATTTAGGTTGTTTATGATGTATATATTATTTATTTCAAAATAATTTTTTTTTATTTATTATTTTAAAATAATTAATAAAATTTATTAAGTATTTTTTCTTAATTAATGCCTCTGCCTGTTCGATCTCCTGTGGTTGAAATGTCACAATTTGCCTCCATCTAGTTAGCTCATTTTTCGTAGTTCAAAAATTTATACTTAATTATTTCATAATCTAGCAATTTTTATTTTGCCATCATTTAATATTTTATAAATTTTTACTTTATCATTCTATTTGACATAAATTTTTTTAGTAAAATAAAAATTAAGATGTTAAATTATAGATGAGTAAGACATAATTTTTTAAAACTAGGGGGTGATATAGTAAAAATATATAAAAATATAAAAAAATTGATATGATAAATAATAAAATAATAATTTTCCATGAAGAGATATAAGATGTGCATTTTATTTTGAAATGTATCAGTAATATTATTCATGCCATAAATGATTAATTTAATATTTATTTTTTATTTTCTTTCGTACACTTAACTAATTTATTTGTTTGGACAAATATGTGATAATTAAAAGCCAATTAATATATCTTGACTTGTGTTGACTAGTGTTATTTGGATAGTAGTCCATTTTGTTTCTGTTTCCAGAGGTACGTAGAAATTAATGGCTATTTAATTGCCGCTGCAGTTGTAGGTGCTGAGGCAGAGAAAGCATCAATATATATACTATTCTGTATATCACAGAAGAGGATGAAGAAGAAGAGAATAAGATCCGACCAATATGTCTGAGCCCGAACGAGAAAGCATAGACTGCGACTTGCTCAAGGCGTTGAGGAGAGGGGACGAGAGATTTGTTAGAGAATTCTTCTCAGATGTACCAAAACCTTCTGTAATCGGAGGCCATGCTGTAGATGTCGAACTCCCTGATGCTAAAAATGTAACTGATCGAGCAATATGCAGGAGTTGGAAAGGAGTTACTGCAGGCGGAAACTCCGCCCTCCATATCGTGGCTGGTTTCAGACACCTGGAGCTCGCGGAGTTCATCTGCGCCAGCGATAGCTCCCTTTTGGCGGCGCGCAACGAGGCGTCGGAGACGCCCCTGCACTGCGCTGCGAGGGCCGGGGCAGACCGAATTGTGTCCCTCTATATCTCGGAAGCCCGCCGGTGGGAGCAAGGCCGCCGATTGGAGGAAGTGCTGCGTGCCAAAGATCGGGAAGGGAAGACAGCATTACATGCGGCGGCCGAAGAATGCCATGCAGCGGTGGTGAGACTTCTGGTGTCTGAGGATCCTGGGCTGGCGGCTATAGTCGACGGTAATGGTGTATCTCCACTTTATGCTGCCGTGCTTTCGAAATCGCTCCAAGTTGTTCAGATCTTGATAGAATTCCCTGCCGAGGGCGGAAAACAAGCGGGGACGACATCCGCCGAAGCCACACCAAAGCCATCCTATGCCGGACCGAATGGCCAAACTGCACTGCATGCAGCCGCCATCGTCCAAAGCCCAGGTAGTTAATTAACCAGCCAATCAACTTCCACATGCCCTATTTTATATATTGTTTTACTTCTTTTCTTTCTTTTTTTTTTATTTCCAAAAAATATGCTAAATTTATAATCCAAAAAAAATTGTAGGATTTTAATTTAAGTAATACTATTTATACATCTTAAAAAATTTATCCATACATCATTATATAGATATCTATTTTTATCTAAATAATGAAGGTTTTTTTTACTTATTATAAGAAAAAAGAATCTCAGTGCATATTATACACTCCAAAAACAGAATATATATTTTACTCATACAATTTCAGATCCAAAGTTGGAATTAATCCAAACCAACAACATTTAAGCTGCGTTTGCTTGAAGTATAAATTAGAATTGTTTATTTCAGAAATAAATATAAATTTAAAAATAAATAAAAATAAAATTAATTTTATATTTTAAGAAAAACTAGATTGTTCTCGAAATTAAAAAAATAGCGTTTGGATAGTTAGATTAGGATAGCAAGAATAAGACTAATTATAATTTTAAAATAATAATATTTTAATTAATTAATTAATATAAAACATTAATTAAATAATTGTTTAATTTATTTAATTAACTATTGTTAGACAACCATAAATATTAATTGATAAAATAATTAATAATAATGAGTATTGTTAATAAATAATTTAATAAATTAATTAGTTAATTATATAATAGTTAGATAATTAGTTAATAAAATAATTAAATTAGTCAAAATATTAAATTAATTAAAGAGTTAATATAATAATTAAAATTATATTTACTCTAATTAAGTTTATTTTTTAGTAGAAACAAGTTTGTTTCGGAAAAAAGGCTGGAATTACAATTACAGTCTTATACCAGTCTTATTGTTTGCCTATATAACGAAACATGTTTAGAGAAGAAGACTGAAACAATACCTTATTCCGGATCTTATTTTCCAACTAAACGGTATCTTAAAGAACTCTTCTGAGTGCTAGTAAGAAAAAAAAATAAAAAGTAGTAGATTTTAATTTGCTCATTTTCAATTTATTATCTTATGGTTTCAAAAGGCACATTTAACTATTCAATGATTTTATCTCTATTTTTATCTAAATGTTCTTCCGGTGAGTTACGTAGCAAAGTAAAGGTTTTCAATAATTATATACTGTCACGCTCCGGGGTACACCAGAATTCGGGCCCGTCAACAGATCCGTCGTGCACACGGAATTTTCCATGTACACGAAGCGTTGGTAACCTGCTCAGATATAAGATATACAATAAAAGAGCATAATACAGAGCTGAACTAAAAAGGTACTACATAATATCTCAGACTGGAAATATGACATAAGCATAAAAGGTACAATAAGCTCCCAGCTCACCAAAATAAAATACACCCAGCTGGCCAAAGCCAGACCTCAAAATAAAAATAAACTAATACAGTCTGAGTATAGGGGTACAACATCTGACTACAGCAGGTCACAGTCTCTCAGGAGATCTATCTACTCAGCGATCCCCTTTCCTCGATCTGCTGCTGATGGCCTAGCAGCTCCCGCAGACGACTCTGCAAAACAAAGGAAGAGCAGAAAGAGGAAACAATAATGGGGGTGAGAACTACTGTAAGATCAGTAACCTCCCCTAGTGGGTAAAGTCCCAAACTTCGACGCACCCACTAGGACTACGAGAGGCAAAAGAAAGGTAAGTGGTGAACTAAATGAACTGCGGAAAAGGAAACTACCACTACTATGCCTCTAATGCGGTACTGACTATAAAACTGTATGCATGCATCAGTAAACAGAAACTGCCCAAAACAACCCAATCCAACATCCGATACACAATCGGTACTGCCTGCTCTGCTGTCGAACTCTGAAGTCAAGTAGCGAAAACGGCACACGACCGAATCTCTCAATAGTCAATGGACTGGCACACGACCGGTAGTAAGCCTACCTCCGGAGTGGCACTTGAGGGGAGCGACCCACACGAGTAAAGTAATCATATCACAAGTATCTCGAAGTAGCAGGACTAGATCACGATTATGCTTAAGTGGGAAAAACCCATCCACTGAAGACACCCCAATCTGATACAAAGGCAACATCCGATCAACCGCCCACAGTCCACGGTTGCCCCAACACCCAGAAATCCCTCAACTAGTACAACTTCAACTATATTATCCCAAACCCCTGCTCGAACCCGAGCAATCATGAATCATATGTCTGAATGAAACGGAGAAAAGAAACAAGCATGGTTTCTCCTAAGTCAAGTCCCAATATGATAGTGTAGCAGTAAATAGTGGCCTATCTAGATGTCCATACAAGCATGCAACTGTCCTCATAACGAATGAAAATGAAGTACCAATTATGTCCCAACATGATCATCTTTTGTATAATAGCTGAGTACTTAACATGATAGTGCTATTTTTATCATGATAGGTCCACAAGAATATTTTCGCATGATAGACTCACAATTATTTCAGTTTAAGCATGACTGTCATTTTAGTGATCATTTGGTCAGTTTTAAATAGGGGTTTCGCCCTCAAGTGTTCCTAGTGAGCAAGTCGAAAGAAGAGGGATACAGCAACCACCCACCAGGTACACGCAACCTCCAAAACTGTAAAAGATCTCCCAGCAGTCTAGAAACTGTCCCCGGAACACTAGAATCTGCGAATAACTGCAAAATAATCGAACCCGACGTTATTGGGCCTTTCCCGGGAAGCACAGTTTGCTGTTTGCAAAACAGCACAGAAAAAGCGCAATTTTCACCTATTCGCGGTTCTTGGAAAAATCCAGAAAAATTACGACGGCGATCCTTGCGACGAGTAGATCCAAAACGAGTATTTATACGCCTTGATCCGATGCTTGTAGCCCAAGATAGAAAATCAACAAGCCCATGCTATCCATAAAATCCATCACAGAAAATAGGGTCAAATGATGCCTCGGGAACCATGCCAAAAGTTCAAAATGGAGCAAAGTGGTCAACACAAAAATCGAAGCCTTACCTCTTAGGAACACACTGTCGCAAAAATCGTCCAAAACTTCTTCCTGGCTTGCGTATGGGAATTTTCTGACTGAACTATGACGGAAAAGAGCCGAAAATGGAAATCGTCGAAGCGCGCCGCGTCGCAGATAACTCACTGTCGGCAACTCCAAAAATTTTGAAACTTTTTGTAAAGGTGGAGGACTGAGAGAGGAACAAGTTTACTTCAGACCACAAGCTCTCATTCTTTCTCTAGAATCCGGAAATCACAATGAGAAAGAGAAGGGGCTTAAATAGGCAACCAAAATGGGCTAAAATCCATTCGGGCTCCACACCGGATCCAGGCCAAAACAAGAAACAGCGAAACCAGCCAATAGGATTGCGCCGCGCGTCCCAAAACACGAAACAACCGTGAAAGCTTCCTCGGAAGGCGCCACGTGTCCCCCGCCGCCCACGTGTTCCGCGTGCCTTGTGCACGTGGGCGGCTTGAGCCAGCCAATGGGGAGGTGCCACATGTCCCCCACGCGGTTCATGTGGTCCACGCTTCCGGTCTATGCGCCGAGTCTTCCGAAAAGTGTCGGCCAATAGAATTCCGCCACATGTCACCGTCCAATGCCTCCTTTTACACCGTCCAACTAATCAGAAGCCGCCACGTGGCAAATCCAGTCTTCCGTGCTCCCGGTGCACGCCTTGCCCGTGGACCAGCCCGCCTGCGGCCCTGCCGGCGCCTGCCCGCGGCCGCGCTCTGCCGCTGCGCCGCCGTGCTCCGTCGTGCTCCGCCGCCCGTCGATCGCCGCCGGCTGCCGGAGTTACTGTTCCGGCGTGAACAGTAACTTTTGGCGCCAAAAACAAGTAAATAGCCCATTTTGATCGTTTTCGCGCGCTGAGTCCAAATCCACTGTCTGTTTTGCCAAATTCCCATCCAAATTTTGCCGAAAGTCCCCGGAAAAGCCAATTTCATCCGATTTTCGTGCCGGATCCATTTCTGAGGTCCGATTTCGACACTACTAGTTCCGTTACACCGTGTAAGCTTCTTGTAGTCACTGTTAACGCTGCAAAAGTCTCTACGGAAGTCCGGATCATCACATCCTCCCCCACTAAAAGAGTTTCGTCCTCGAAACGAGACCAAACTAAACAACAATCCTCAGTCCAATGCCTCAAATAAGTAGGGGTAGGTATCCCTCATCTCCGACTCGAGCTCCCACGTAGCCTCGCACTCGTCATGATTGCTCCAAAAGGATCTTCACATAGGGGATGGCCCGACTGCGCAATTCTCTTACCTCTCGATCTAGAATCCGCAGTGGGCATTCCTCATACCTCAAATCCTCGCTGATCTCAAGCGGTATGAAGTCGATGACGTGCGACGGGTCGAAGACGCACCTCCTCAGAGTGGAGACATGAAATACGTCGTGGACACCAGCAAGCCTCGGGGGGAGTGCAAGTCGTAGGCAACTGGCCCACTACGCTCTAATACTTCGAAAGGTCCAATATATCGGGGGCTAAGTTTCCCACGAATGCCGAACCTTTTGATCCCTTTGAACGGCGAGACTTTCAGAAATACATGATCTCCAAGCTGAAACTCTAAGTCTCGTCGCCGAACATCAGCATAGCTCCTCTGTCGACTCTGGGCGGTCAGAAGATCCTGTCGAATCACTCGGACCTTCTCATCTGCCTCCAAAAACACATCTGGTCCCAAGGTCCGTCTCTCGCCTACGTCACTCCAATAAAGCGGTGATCGACACTTGCGTCCATACAACGCCTCAAACGGAGCCATCTGGATGCTCACTTGAAAGCTGTTGTTGTACGCGAACTCAGCCAATGATAAATGTCGAGCCTCCCCCAAAGTCCAGAACGCAAGCCCTCAGCATGTCCTCCAGAATCTGTATCGTCCGCTCTGACTGTCCATCAGTCTATGGATGAAAAGCTGTGCTGAACCTGAGCTGAGTCCCCAAGGCTGTCTGTAAACTCCTCCAGAAATGCGAAGCAAACCTCGGGTCTCGATCCGATACAATGGAGGCAAGTACTCCATGTAATCTCACTATCTCATCCAGATATAACCGGGCTAGTCGCTCAAGTGACCAAGTAGTCTGTATGGGCAAGAAGTGCGCTGACTTGGTGAGTCGATGCACAACTACCCAGATAGCATCTGCTCCTCTCTGTGCCCTCGGCAAACCAACCATGAAGTCATTGGTGATATGGTCCCACTTCCACTCAGGAATCGGGAGACTCTGTAACTTATCAGCTGGCACTCAATGCTCAGCTTTCACCTGCTGGCAAGTTAAACACTGAGCCACAAACCTGCCGATATCTCTCTTCATGCCAATCCACCAAAAGTGCGCCTTGAGATCCTTATACATCTTAGTCCCACCAGGATGAAGGGTATAAGGTGTATAATGGGCCTCCCTCAAAATTTGTTCTCTGATCTCGGAGTCCACTGGCACACATATTCGGTCCCTGTACCTCAGTACTCCCAATGTATCAACTCTAAAATCTCCTGCCTGGTCGCTCGGAATCTGCTCTCTAATCTTGGTCAAATGGGGGTCCTCACTTTGTTTCTCCCTGATCCTGTCCAACAGAGTGGGCTGCACGACTAAAGACGTTAGTCTAGCAGAGACCCCAGGGGACACAACCTCTATCTCAAGTCGCCGCATTTCCTCTAACAGTGGCGCCTGATCTGTATTCATCGTGGACAAGCTCTGCACGGCTCTTTTGCTCAAAGCGCCTGCAACCACATTAGCCTTGCTCGGATGGTAAAGGATCTCCACGTCATAATCCTTTAGTAGCTCTAACCATCTGCGCTGCCTCAGGTTTAACTCTTTCTCCATCAAATCTTGAAGTTGTGCTTTTAACTCTCGTAGCTCCGCCGGTGCCATCCGGTAGGATGCCTTTGAGGTTGGTGCGGTTTCAGGAACCACGTCAATCACAAACTCAATCTCTCTGTCTGGCGGCATGCTTGTCAACTCTAGTGGAAAAATATTCGGAAACTCGCGAACAATAGGGATATCCCCGAGTCCCAGAGCCGCCGTAGGCCCCTCAACAATACTAGCCAAAAAGGCTACACATCCACTATCAATCATGTACCTCACCCTCGAAGTAGAAACCATGGTGGCGAAGTGGGTGCTTTGGCATCCTCGGTACACAAGCACCTCTTGGCCTGGCTCTCTAAAAGTCACAGTCCTCGCGGCACAGTCAATAGTCGCGTAGTACCGAGCCAGCCAGTCCATCCCGACCACCACATCAAAGTCCCGCATCTGTCTCAAGACCATCAGGTCTGCTGGCATAATCCAGGACTCGATCTGCACTGGGCAGGACCAACAACACTCCTCCACGTGCAAGGTATGGTCGGGAATCTGAAGCTCACATGCCCGTGGTAACCGTCCTAACTCTAGCCCATGCAATAATGCAAATGCTCTACTAAAAGAGTGAGATGCTCTAGTATCATCCGTCGGAACTTGGACCAGGATAGCTGTCGGGTAGCCTGAAACTCCAGTGGCTCCACCCGATGCCACCAAGCATCTGCATCTCCGCCCACGCAGTGTACCGCCATATGCACCCAGTACCTCGAATCGATGAAGAAATTCCTGAACAGCTTCTCCATCGCTGCCAACCACGCTCCGACCTAGTGCTAGGATGATAGTGGGCCCCCTAGGTTAAATGAGTGGTTGGTGGAATAGAATGATCTAACGAATAAAATTAGTCAAAGGGGTAAATCTAATGCTAGAAAATTTACAAACACTTATACAAGCATAGTAGTAGGACTCTATAAAATTATTATATTTGATTCATTTTATAAAATTTACTAATCCTGATAATAATTTATAGTTTATTTCAAAATTGCTCTTGTGATCAAATTTAATAATATTTGTTATTAAACTATAACTTTAATATAATTTATAATTGAATTTAAAATTTTAATTTAAATTTAAAATCTGAATAAAAATATAAAATTTAATATTTTAATTTAAAATTTAAAAATTTAAAATATAAGTATAAATTTAAATTTAAAAATTAAAATCTAAATTAAAATTTTAAAATTTAAAATCTAAATTTGAAATTTAAATTTTAAAATTTTAAACTTACAATCTAAATTTGAAAATTTGAAAATTTAAAATTTTAAAATTTTAAAATTTTAAAATTTTAAAATAGGTATCACCCAATATGGAATAGGACGTCAAGGGGAATCAGCATCACCTAATATAACACTTTCGAAAGGTCTCGACATGTCTCACAATTACACTCCAAGTTCTCATGGCTTCTAGGTTGCCCACCATGTTCAAAAACACAACTCTTGTTCTCTAACTCAAATTTGCGTAGAATTCATATGTCGCTATGTTCATACCTTAGGTTTTGTTCTAAGTTAGATGCCACTCTTATTTCGCCTATATTACAAGGTTCACATGATATTCTAGTTGCACATAACATATGCTTTACTCTTTACTTAGCAAAGGGTCAGAAACCTTACTTTCCTAGGTAAAATGCTCATAAGCCATCTTGACCCATAGTACATGCAACTAAATACATGTATATAACAAGGGAGACTTGACAAAGGAAAGATCAAAGCTTTTTCGGTGATATTTTCCACCTTCCCTTGGATACTTCTTGGAGTTGTCTCTGGATTCTTTTAGGTCTCCATGAAATCCTAAAAAAAATGTTCTAACCAAGTTAGAACTCCAAAATCTCTTATTTGGAAAAACCCCAAAAATAAACCCTAAAAACATCAAATCGCCTCTTCTCTTCCAAATGAGAGAAATGCCCATTGAGGTGGTTGCCTTCTCCCTCCGAATGCTTCTCCTTGATGCTCTAGATTTTCACTAAGCCTCTAAAGAGATGGATCAAAGAGATCTCACCAAGGGGTTGAGCTAGGGTTTTCTCTCTTTTAGAGAGAGAGTGTGTGTGTGAAAGAGAAAAATATGAGTGTTGGGGCCAAAATGTGGCTTGCGCGCGATCGGCCCCTGGGGGTGATCCTCAGGTATGTCGAGTGCGCCGCGTGCCAATGGATCAAGCGATCGGGCCAAAAAGGAATTCGCTCGGCCGGGTTCTCATCTGGTAACTTCTCACGACCGTTCGGCCTAGGATAGCTGAATCGGGTTTACGGAGGTTTAGAGGAATTGCTAGGTTCGATTTAGAATAGCCGAACCGAAAAAGATTAAAATGATACGGCTGAGGAGCCGATTGTAACTTTAAAAGACACAAAAAATACAAATGAAGACACGGCTGATGGGCTGGTTTACACTTTATATTGTTTGAAGAGGGGATACAATGGCACGACGATGAGCCTATTACAACTTTGAAGAACAAGAAAAGGAAAATACAAGGAAGAATGTAGGATAGAAAGATTACAATTAAGCTTACTCATAGAAAAGTAGTAAAGAAAGTGGTAAATGCAGGTATGAAAAGTTAAGTTAACCTACTCCTAAATAAATGAAGAAGCTGAGGTGGTACCGGACTTACGAGATTGCCGGACCTTTTTTTCTTCGATGGTTCGGGTATTTATACGCATCCTGAACCATATTATTAGGTGCCTCTGGCGACTCATTGTTTCAAGCATCCTCTGTAGCACAAACATGAGGTAAAGAAATAACCAACACCCTCAAGTCAAACTAACTCGACACTTGCTGGAATAAAGTTCCAACCCCCTCGTGCTCTCTCTTGCCTAGAATCCTCCTAAGGTCAACCTAGCATGTGGTTCAGTCAAGAAAAAACCCGAATGTTACTATAATTGTCACTTTTTTGCTCTGATATCATCTTAATTTGTCATGTCCCCGGGCCCTTGCTGAAATTCAATTTTAAAACCAGAGTATTGCGAAAAACCAATCTTTTTTTTCCAGCTTCATCACAAAACGAACAAAGCCTCCACAAATATAGAATTTTTCTTATATCTGCACGTAGTACTGGTATGAATAACAATCACAAAAATCATTCACCAATCACAATTTATTTTAAGAAAACCATTTTGAAAATTATTTTTCACATGCAAACATTTTTACTTTAAAACAACTACCACGAGGGATAAAAAACTATCCGAAAAATCAACTAAAATTCATCACAATTTAATCTTAATATAATCCGATGAAAAATCCAGTCAAGTAAGTGAATAAATAAAACTATGTTTACCGAACATAACATCTAACTGAATCACGATACTAAGAAATACAAAATAAACTGAACCGGTGAGTCTCTCTACCTCTAGACCACCCTGCCTCACGCCGAACCTGTGGCTGCCTCACTTACCGCGTCACCTGTGGAGCAGGGAACATGAGAAACCTTCTATCCCTCATGAACTGGTCCTTCATCCACGGTCCGGTCCTCGAACCTCAACTTCTTAGGATTTCACAGGGAAGGTTTGGACTTCACCTTAGGGTCCAGTCTTCCACAGGCCAAAGTCGGGTCCCTGACACCAAGGTCCAAACCTTGAGCCCTTTGTGGCTCCATTTCGCTTCATCATAAAATTCTCAATTTTGCTCTTTAGTGATCCAACTCATTTCTAATTATTTCAAAACCCTTGGAATCAAATTTGGACTTACCCGCAATCACCTCTTGGAATCAAACTTGGACTTACCCGCAATCACCTCTGGACTGTTTTAGTCAATTGGACAATGTCCAATATTTCCAAATTCCGTTTTGGTGTCAAACCGACGCCGAAATAACTCCAACTAACTTGAAACTTCATCTGAACCATAGAAGCTAATTTTTCACCAAAACTTTGCTATCGGCAAAAATTTAAGTTATTACACCTTGGGCCTTGGAGTGTAAACTCCTCTTAATGAACCTTTCTCTCAATGTCTGCATAGGCAGATCTTGAAAGCACGGAAACACTTTTTGTTCCGTTGGATCAAAACTTTTTTTCAAGTTCAAATTCTTTTAAATTTTAAAATTTTTAAAATTTTTAAAAATTAAGTTTTTGTTATTATCTAATTATGCTTATAAATTTTAATTTATTTTTTTTTTATTAAAGTATCAGTTTAAAGATGATCATTTGATCTTTCACATTTATAAATTTTATATATTAAAAAAAAAAAAAAAAGTTAAGGGACAGGCCTAGAGCACGGTCCTGCCACCCGGCACAATCTGGCCCGGCCCGGATATGGAGCCGGGACGATCCCAGCCCGTTTTGGCCCAAGGTAATGTGGGCCGTGCCTCTTCATGATATTGAGAGGGTTTTTTGTATTTTAGTGTTAAATGAAATTAAGATCATTATTTACTAGACTACTTTGAGTTGGACAACATAAAGATAGCGAATTAAAACATCTTGTGAGAATAACTCTCCTTAGCTCTTGTTTTTTAATTTATATTTAACATTGTTATTCTTCGTTGTTTTGCTGCTCACCTATAGTTCATATGAATTTCAATAACAGAAATTACAGATAAACTACTACACTGGGAACCAACACTTACAAAGGAAGTTGATATATCAAGGAGGACTCCCCTTTACTATATAGTGCGAACTTTAAACACTCGTATGGTGCGTCAACTACTGGACCATGACAAATCTCCTGCTTACCTCTCAGACACTGAACAGGTTTATCCAATACATATTGCTGCTAATATTGGGAGTTGTGACATAATTCGTGAGTTTATTGACCGTTGTCATGATATGGACGAGTTAGTAAATAAAAAGGGAAACAATTTTCTTCATATTGCTGTACAAAATCACAGACTGATGGTCATTAAGTATGTTTGTCAGCGCCGAGAGCTTGTGAAAATGATGAATGCGAGGAATAAAGACGGGAATACGCCGCTACATCTTGCTGTATTATGTCAAAACCAAAAAATAGTGAGCCTTCTACTGGCAAATAGAAGTGTACACCTAAATGTCAAGAACAAGTATAAACAAACCCCCCTCGATCTTGCGAAACGGCAGAACGACTATGGCTTAACCACAATACAGGTAATTAAACAAAAATTCTTGCTTTAACATTCTTTATAGGAATAGAAAATATTTACTTGAAATTCAGAAAGCAAATAAATAGAAATATTAGATACATTCACACATATGTTATAAATAAATATAGAAAGCTGATATACATATGTAACATATGTGCATATATTGAGTTCAGTGTAATTCTACTGTAGATTAAATGGGTTGTAACGCGATTTTCGTTTTAACTTGCAGAACCCACAGATCTGGATTATTTACTGCTTACAACATATTGGAGCCATCTGCAGTCCTCTAGAACAGGTCCCGTGGTGGAAAACGAACAGCGGACGAAATCACGAGAAAGAACTAAAGAAGTACGAGACTACAACTCAAAATCTAATAATTGTCTCAGTACTTATCGCTACCGTGACATTCGCTGCAGCTTTCACAATGCCTGGGGGTTACATACCTGATGACAGCCAAAACGGAGGCACGCCGACTCTAGCAAGAAAATATGCTTTCACAGCTTTCATAATCTCAGATTGCATGGCATTTTTTTTCTCCATTATGGCTACGACATGGCTTATTTATGCTGGCTCAGTCGTCTTACATCGTTATCGCCGGTTCCAACTGATCGTGCGGTCCCAAGCCTTCATCGAAGTAGCGGCACATAGTATGATGATAGCATTTGCATTGTCCGTGTATGTGGTGCTGGCCCCAGTTAACATTCTCATCGGTCTTGCTGTCTGCATAGTTGCTTTTTTTTCAGTCTTATTAAGCAATCCAGATTTTTGGCAGGTCCTTCGTCTCGCAATGACACTAAGTAGCAGGTTAGGATGGCCAAGGATGTGCAAAGCCATCTTAACAGCGAGGCCTTTGGGACTTCGTACGGATGGTTATTACTGGATCATCTTAAGGCGGATAGTGTACTATTTGCTAGTTTATATATTCATCTTTGGGGTATCACTGATTCTTTCCATCAAACGTTTGCATTTTACCTTAAAGTAGGTGTAAATCTTTCATTATCATCATCATCCAAGGATGAACTTTTTTATACTAGTCTTATCACTCTTTCTTTTCTTAACACTAGAGATCATAAAGGATTGTCTAAACCCTTGGATGATTGGATGTAAAATTTACACCCAAAAATTAGGTGTGCAAGTAGTATACTTGAAAAGTATTTTGAGTTATGTGCTTTAATAAGAGAGTCCTTATCTTAGTCTAGTTCGTAGTCTTAATGTGTTTGGGTCAATCATTAAGCTTAAATGTTTGGATTAAGTTAATTATCCTATCGGTTTTAGTGTCTGTAAGTTTCAGGGGACCTGTTTAATGTATGACAAGTGAATTCCTAAGTATTTTCTTATTTAAATCTCATCTTGGTTATTGAATTTTTTTTGTAATTTTCCAGTGTATGAATATTTAAACAGATTGCGTTTACTTACTGAATGGAAAAGAGAGTGATCACAGAAGATGCCAGGAGAGATGTACGTGGGAAGGGTTTTGATTAGATTACTCTGAAATGGGCCTAAATCGAGGATCCAAAACTCAATTGGGCGATAAATGGATTAGCTCATTTACATTCCGGAATGGAATGATAATCAGAATTCGATTCTTGTAAAACAAACACTGAATATTAAAATCAATGAATCTCATTCAATTTGAGGATAAAAAATATGTGAATTAAATAAAAAATAATTAAAAGCACGAAAACTTATAACTTCGCTTCGATCAAATAAGGAGTGCAGTAGATAGGCACGTACAAGCCCTGCTGGCTAGTTAACTTCAAGAAGATCCAAACAAACTTAATTAATAATTGACCCAAACCCATAATCAGGACCCTAAAATTAATATACCCAAACGTAGTGGACTCTTATATAAAAAGTACGTACAATAAACAACTTAAAAAAAAAAAAAAACAGAGTAACTTGACTTATTACTCTGTATCAGAGATTTGCCAAACAGACTCTTAATGCGAAACATGATAGTGCTGAATCGCTACTAAAAACGGTACTAGAAACAGGATGATATACGCTAGATAACAGACCATATAATGCAAGAAGATGACATAGTAAATAGTCCCCACATCATCTTCGATATCAGGTCGATTTGCCACACGGATCTTGCACATCCTCGACCATCCTAGTCTCGACCTTAGTATGCTCGACAGACGATGAAGCTGCCATATTTGCGGATTGGCAAACAATATGATCAAAGCGAAAGTGGATGTGCAGATGAGAATGGCAATGGGTTTGCTAACTGGAGCCATCACCACGTACACCGACATCATGAATGCGGCCACCATGCCGTGCGCGGCGAAGGTTAGAAAGAAGTAGGAGCGGCGGATGAATCCGAACTGAAGAGAAAGACCTGCAGTGAGCGAGCCTGCATGCCCGAGCAAAATGGTGGTTACGATGGAGCAAACAAATGCTAACAAGTCGGCGATTACGAACGCGTTGAAAGCGTATTTCCCGGCTAGAATTGGGGTGCCTCGGTTACGGTGGTCGTCGTCACCTTTATAACCCCCCGGCATGGCAAAAGCTGCGGCAAATGTCACGGTAGCAATAAGTACTGCGACAATAACTAGATTCTGGGTTGTTGTCTCGTACTTCTTTAGTTCTTTCTCCCAATCTAGTTCGGTGATCTTTTCATCGACCAACTGGTCCAATCGGTGAGGACCGCAAATGGCTCCGATCCCTTTTAAGCACCGAAAAACCCACAGACCCGGGTTCTGGAAGAAGAAAAATTAAATATGAAATAATTAAAGAACAATTAAATAGGGCACTACTGACTGACTGACTGCACAAGTAACAGAACTAGTTATATATGATCATCTTGAAGGTTAGTGGCTCATTGGGTTTATAAGGTGTTCGGTAAAATAGTATGATTTAAAAAATAAAATTAGTTAAAAAATTAGATCCAATGGTAGAAATTTATAAATACTAATTATTAGATACTTGTACCAGCATTATTTTCAAACTCTCTCTCTCTCTCTATATATAATTAAGTTTTTAAATTTTTAAAAATACTAAGTTATTGATGTTTGTAGATTTTTAATTCTTGAATAACAGCATGTGTGGTTAGGATGATAGTGGATCCCTTAGATTTAGTGAGTAGTTGGTAAAATAGTATGATATAAGAGGTAAAATTAGTCGAAATGATAAATCTAACGATAGAAAATTTATAAGCACCAATTACTTTGTACTTTTACAAACATAGTAGCCGGACTCTCTCTCTCTCTTTATATATATATATATATATATATATATATATATATATATATAGTCTGGCTATTGTGCTTGTATAAGCACCAAACAATTGATACATGTAGATTTTCTAACGTTAAATTTATTTTTTTAACTAATTTTATTTTTTAAATTATTCTATTTTATCAACCACTCACTTAAACCAAGGAGCCCACTATCATTCTAACCACGTATCTTTTCATCCAATAACTAAAAATTTATAAGAATCAATAACTTTGTATTTTTAAAATATAAAAACTCAATTTTATATATATATATACAGACACATACACATTAGTGAACTGATGCCTGAGAATAATTAAAATAGAACTTAATAAGAGTAGGAAATTGGTTTACCTGCTGTAAATTGAAGCCAAAGTCGAGCCCGTCTATTGCAAGATCCAGAGGTGTTTTACCTTTCTTGTTCACAATGCTCGGGCGTACACTTACGTTTTCCACCAAAAGAGTCACTATAGTTTGGTTCTGGAATTTTACAGCAAGATGAAGCGGCGTATTCCCTTCACAATCCCTTGCATTCATCATTCTCATAAGAAATGGGTGTTTGCAGACGAACCTAGCTATCTTCTCTCTATTATGCTCTACAGCAACATGTAGAAAATTCCTTCCTTCACCATCCACCAACTCACACATGTCAGGGCAAGAATTTATCAACTCATTAACTACAAGGATTTTTTCCATCCGGGCAGCAACATGTACCGGGCATAATCCTTTAGAGTCCGAGAAGTAAGCCGGAAAAGTGTCATGTTTTAATAGTTGATGCATCATATAATGGTTAGAAGTGGTTGCTAAATAGTGAAGAGGAGTACTTCCTGAGCTATCAACTTTTTTGGTAAGTATTTGTTTCCATTGCAGTAGTTTTTCTGCCATCTCTGTTATGAAAATTCACATAAACGATGATAAAGAGCCAAAAAATTAAAAGAACAAACATAAATATAAATAGAGAAACAAGAGATAAAAGAGTCATTTTCACATTATATTTTTCATTAAGTATTTATTTAAATGGACAGTATAACACTACAACAAAAATAAGTTATAGGGACACATGTTTGTGACACTTTTGTATAAGTGTCATATTTATATTCCATCTATATTCAAAATTAGATTATAGTGACACATTTTTAGGACACATTACAAAAATGTGTCGCTATACACTCTAGCGACGGCACATATAGCAACACTAATAATAAGTGTCGGTATTTTTGACAGCGACATTTTTTTTAGACTTTAGAAACATTTGAAAGTGTCGCTATAGTATAATTTTATTGTAGGGATAATAAAAATTGTCATAAAATTTATAAAATGTAATTTTTTTCTAGATAAAATAGGGAAATTTATAACTCTAAAAAATTCTACGATATCAAATTTTAAACTTTTTGGATGCATATTGCAAAATTTCACAATTTTTTTTTTAATTTAAGTTTTCAATTTTTTTAAAAAAATTATTAATTTTTTATTTTAAAATTTTAAAATTAAAAATTTTATAATTTAAAATTTGAATGTATATTCAAATTTTAAATTTTAAAATTTGAATTTGAAAATTTAAATTTTATTCAAATTTTAAATTTTGAATTACAAATTTCAAATTATAAATTATAAATTATAAATTATAAATTATAAATTATAAATTCAAATTTAAAATTTTAAATTTATTTTTTTTTGTTGAAAGTTTAAATTTAAAATTTAAAAAATTTAAAGTTTAAAATTTGCCGTATTTTGAAGGTGAAGAGCTTTAAGAATGGTAAATTTTTTTTTTCTTTGGTTAGAGTGAATTTTTTATTTTTCCTAATTTTTTTTACTTTTCCAAATTGCTTCATAGAAAAAAAATTTCTTGGATACTGCATAATTTAACTATGATATATTTTTTAGTGCATCCAAACAAGTACTAATTAAGTTGTCAAAATCGAAATGATGCCACAAAATTATAAAATTAGAATCATTGCGACTTCAAATATTCTAAATCAAATTAAAAAAATCAATCATCTATTTGAAAATTCTATCACCGAAAACAAAGTGGACGCATGATTGAAAATATCCTTATATTTTCAAAATAGACTTAAAATAGATAATAAATTTTTATTTGTAATTAATTTATATTTAATAGATAAATCGAACTAAATAAATTGATTAATTTTTTTTTGTCAAATTAAATAAATTTAATCAAAAAAAAAGTTCATTAATTTATCAAAATTTATATTTTTGTTTTTTTGCACCCACTTTTTAGGTGTATAAGTAGCTCTCTAAATCTTACGGAATCATTATCATGCTAACCGCACATTTCTTTATTCAATGACTAAAAAATTGGTAGTACCATATTCCAGCCTAGTTCAATATATGTTTGCAAATTTTCAAATTAAATTAGATCAAAATCTTAATTTTGAATTTATAAGATCAATATAGGCAAATCAACTGTCCCTAATGCAAGTGGCAAAAAATTTGGAGATTGATACCTGAGGTTCCGAATTCGAAGCCTAGTTGCTTCACATTTCTAGCTAAAGTTTATTTTAAAAATAAACGAAAGCAGTAGCATGCTACATTTCTCTCAAAAAAAAAAATCAACATAGGCAAAATATAAAATAACATGATAACAAAGCGGTAGCATACTATCTTTCTCTAAAAAAAAAAAATTCAAAAATAACATAATAACAATTCATATGTGGTATAGCATGCTATCTTTTTTTCTCAAAAAAAAAAAAAAAAGAAATCAAAAATAACATGATAACAATTCATATGTGGTAATCCTAATAACATGATGTGCAATAAGCTACTAAACCAGAAAAAGAAAAGTAAACTAAAAGCTATTAGAATCTTAAAATGAGAATAGCTGCTGCCTTAAGAACTGGTTATGAGGTCGGAGGCTAAACAGCAACTTAAAATGAGGGGCGCTTACAACTTGTCACTATTTGTGAGGTTGAAAGCTAATTAAGGTGCGTTTGATTTGAAAAGTAGGTTGAAAATAATTTTTCAATTCAAGAATAAATTTTTGATCATTTAATTTATCGTAAAAAAAAAAAAAATTAAAAAATTTATATTTTCATTTTCTATGAAAATGAAAAAAATAGCCTCTTGGACCAAACTAGAGGGTATTGCTGCCTCAAAATGAATCTGATAAATTCAGTAAATTTAAAATGAATTATCCCAATATTGAATTAATTACATGATTTTTTTTTTTTTTTGAGAGAAAGGCAGCATGCTGCCGCTTCATTCATGGCGAGGATGAATTTCGCAGAGGGGTAGCCGACAGAGGCCGGCCAAAAAAAAAAAAAAAAAAAAAAAAAAAAAGATTACAGGCAGAAACGAGACCACTGCGAGCGGCAAGTTCGGATATCTGCGAGGGTCGCGGCCAGGCTGCGGTTCTTACTGTCAAAGACCCTTCTGTTTCTTTCGAGCCAAAGCAGCCACCAAGTAGTCGCGATCGTAACAAGAGTTCTGCTGCCCCAAGCTCCTCCTAAGAGGGAACTTCCATCCCAGAGTGAGCTGGCAGAAGGGCAAGTCCTGATTCGTGCTTTGTCGGGGAGGAGGGCTTCTAGGAGAGCGTTGGCGAAGTTGCAATGGAGAAAACGGTGGTCAACAGATTCAGAGGGGTCGTCACAGAAAGTGCAGCAATAGGGTCCAGTCCAATTCCGTTTCTGTAGGATGTCTCTAGTCAGGACCCTCCTGCGTAGCACGAGCCACACGAAGATTTTGACTTTCAGAGGTAGTTTTAGGGTCCAGAGTCTGCTGAATCGGTCAACGACTACTCCTGAGTCTTGCAGGAAGCGGTACAGAGAGTTGACTGTAAACTTGCCAGAAGAGGTCCAACGCCAGAGGAATTCATCTGGAGAGGTGGAAAGGTTGAGGTGTGCGGTGAGCGTTTGCAACTCCCGGATGGATTCCTCGGTGGAAGTGTTGGTGGAGTCAACCCCCTCAAGGATTCGCGCCCAGTTCCAGCCATTGCGGTCAAGACACTCATCTACCCGAAGAGACTTATTGGTAGTTTGCGAGAAGATAGTAGGAAATTGGGACGCTAGGGGCAAAGTCCCAATCCACGTGTCTGACCAGAGTTCCGTCCGTGCACCATTTCTCACGACGTGTGTCGTGCTTCGCTTGAAGAGCTCCCTAGTGCGAACCACACCTCGCCACCAGTGTGAAAGGGGGGAGAAGGAGGGTCCCTCACTCAAAGGCTTACGACGGTGGTAGTAGAGCCTATTGACAAGGGGTTCCCACGGTGTTGTATCCGCGGACAGGAATCTCCACCACCATTTTGCAAGCAGAGCCGTGTTCATACTGTCCAGGTTCAGTACTCCTAGGCCCCCATCCTTTTTTGCCCTGCAGACAGTCCTCCAGTTGACCAAACAAATGCCTCCAGACGCTGATCGCAAGCCACTCCAGAAGAAGGCTCGTCGTAGTGAGTCAATTTTTTTGATGACCCAGGTAGGTGCTCTGAAGACGGAGAAAAAGTACAGCGGTAGGTTAGACAGCACCGAGTTGACCAGGGTCAGCCTTCCCCCAGACGAAAGTAGCTTCGCTTGCCACCCGGTTATTCTTTGGTCAATTCTGGAGACAACAGTCAGCCAGTCATCTTTCCGAATGCTTCCCTTGTTGAGTGGCAGGCCTAGGTATTTTATCGGGAGTCGACCTAGTTTGCAGTTTAGAAGCGCTGCAAGCCGCTCGCCCATGTTGGGCTTGTTGCCTAGGTAAAGAAGTTCTGACTTTGCCAAGTTGATCTTCAGCCCGGAGGCCCATTCGAAGGTCCGCCACAGAAACCGGAGGTTGCGAATTTGTCTGGCTTTGGCCTGGCAGAAGAAGATAGTGTCATCAGCGAACTGAATCAGTGAAGTTTCTGAATCCCTCGCAGGCCCGACACCCTTAAGCAGTTTGTTCTCAATTGCTCTGTTAGTCATGCGTGCCAGGCCTTCTGCCACCAGGAGAAAGAGGAAGGGTGAAAGGGGGTCACCCTGGCGGAGCCCCCTCTTCATTTTGATCCATTTAGTGGTGGTGCCGTTGACTAGGATGGCAATTTTGCCATTGGCAGTGCATTGGTCAACCCACCCGCACCATTTATGGTTAGCACCTAGGCACTGGAGTATATGCTTGAGAAAGTTCCAGCTAACGCAATCAAAGGCCTTTTCGAAGTCCACCTTAACTCCGACGCAGTCGATGTGTTTTCTGGCACCCCAGCTGATGAGCTCACTGGCAGTGACGAAGGAGTCGAGGATAAATCTGCCTTTGACGAAGGCAGACTGAACCGGGGAGATGATCTTGTCCAGTACGGTGAGGAGCCTGTTCGTAAGCACCTTGGAGATGATCTTCTGGACGCAGTTGAGGAGGCTGATGGGCCGGAAGTCATTGGCCGAGCTTGCCCCTTCGGTTTTGGGAATCAGGCAGATGTGGGTGTAGTCAAATGGGCCTGTGTTCAAGGTGCCTTCGAAGAGGTCGTCGAAGACTTTAAGGAGATCAGCCTTGATGACGTCCCAGAACCTGTGGTAGAAAGCCATGCTGAATCCATCCGGTCCAGGCGCCTTGTCCCCACTCATCTGGAAGGTTGCTTTGCGGATTTCTTCCTGGGTGAAGGGGGCAGTGAGGAACTCCGCGCTCAAAGCTGTCTTATCCGGAAAGAGGCCGCTCCAGTCTCCACAAAGTTGAGGCGGAAGAGAGTCTGGCGCGAAGCGAGTCCTGAATTTCTCGAAAAAGTAATCGCACTTGTCCGAGTCCCTATCGAGAACCACCCCGTCATCCGAAATGGTTCCAATGCGGTTGGCTCTCTGCCTACCGTTGGCCATTGCATGGAAGAATTTTGTGTTGCCATCCCCTTCTTTAAGCCAATGCTGCTTGGCTCTGGCTCTCCAAAGAATCTCTTCTTCCACTAAGATATCTTTCAGTTGGCTTTTTAGATTGTCATGCAACGCGTGCTCGCTGGGCGTTAGTCTTTGGAGTTCCTCAAGAACGTCCAGTTTATGGATCTTCTCTGCTACCACCCTATTAGCGTTGCGGATGCTGTGGAAGTTAGTGGCCCGCCATTCTTTGATGCGCTTGCGGCAGTGCCTGAGCTTAGCGTTGAATGTTAGGATGCTCCCTTGTCTCCCTTGCTTGGTCTCGATCTCTTGCCACCAGATGGGTACCAGCGAGATAAAGTCCGATCTAGTCAACCAGACCTTTTCAAATCTGAAGTGGCTGATGGGGTGGCTAGAAAGCGTTCTGAGGAGGAGGGGGAGTGATCCGAGGTGATCCTAGGGAGAACCGAGACCGAGCAAAGCGGGAAGGAAAGGTCCCAATCCGTTGAGATCAGGAAGCGATCGAGTTTAGCGAGGGAGGGGGGGTTCTGCATATTGGACCACGTGAAGCGTTGGTTGAGCAGGGGAAGGTCCACCAATTCAAGCTCGTTGATCAGGGAGGAGAACAATTCCATCAGGCGATTACACCAACGGCGGCCCTGTCGTTCGGTCTGGGAACGCGTGAGATTGAAGTCCCCGCAGATTGCCCAAGGGCCGGGGCAGGATGATTTAAGTGCACTGAGCTCCCGACAGAACTCGTCTTTCCCTTCCCAAGATGGCGGCCCGTACACGTTGGTTAGGTAGAAGGCGAAGCCGTTGGGTGCGAAAGTCAGACGTAAGGTAAGAGAGTGGTGGCGGACGAGAACCGCAGAGCAGGAGAAGTGTTTGGAGTTCCAGCAAGTGGCTAGGCCGCCCGAGGCTCCCGAAGAGGGGATAAGGTGGCATTTGTCGTAGCCCGGTCCAGCAACAGAGGAGAGGAGTTGACGCGAGAGTTTAGAAACCTTAGTTTCTTGAAAACAAAGGACTGACACTTTGAGATCACAGACGACAGACTTGACTAGGGCCCGCTTGGAGGGATCGTTCAGCCCTCTAATATTCCAAGAGCAGATACTAAACATGAGCAAAAGAAGACACCAGACGACAAGATACACGAGCCCAGGCGCTCAGTACACATGGCCAGAAAAGTCGAGGAGGGAGGAGGCTTCTCCCTCGCTGAGCACTAAGCCGAGCTTGGCGGTCTTGCGGATGATGAAGGAGATAGCCGCGGAGTCGTCAGCGTCGGGTGTTGTGGGGGTGACCTGGCCGTCTCCCAGGAGGAATGACTTGCGTGCAGCAGCTCTGTCCAGTGCAAGGGCGCCCGCCTTCAGGGCTAGTCGGCTGCTCCTCCGGACAAGGGGCGGGGTCAGCGATTTGGGAAGGAGCGGAGAAGTGGACGGCAGCAGAACAAGCCCTAGAGTCGTCGCAGGGGGGGGATCAGTAGCAGCCCCGGCGGAGAGAGGGTAAGCGGCAGGTCCAAGCTCGAAGGTGTCGGCGCCGGAGGCTGGCAGCCCGGAGGGTGCGTCGGGCGGGGCGGCGGCGGTGGGGCAATTCCCGGCGGTAGGAGGTGCTGCGGGACGCCCGGCCGGAAGTCGAGGCGGAGGGGCGCACCATGGCGGCGGGGTGCGGAGGGCCGGAGAGGTGGATGTATCAGTTGACCTGGCCTGCATAGGTGGCCCCGGCGGTGTCCGGAAGTCGCGGGCCAACAAGGGCAGTGCCGGGCCATTAGGTGGGTGGCCTGCGGAAGGATCCAAAGTGGGCCAATCAACCAGTGGGGGCCCAGGGGGGGCAGTTAGCTTAGGCGGCCCAGGGGCGGGGGCCTGCTGAAGAGGGACCGGAGGTGTGTCCAGTGAGTGATGGGGCCCGCGGATGGGCCCAAGGAGGCCCAGGTGAGAGACGGGCAAGGGGCTCGTGGCTTGGCCTCCGAGGGGGGCAGATCCGAGGCTCTGAAGAAAACCAGCTGGTGGGGCCAAGAGTAGTGGGGGCCCGCGGAAGGGCCCAAGGAGGCCCAGCTGATGGGAGGGCCGGGGCGGCGAAGCAGGGCCCCCAAGGGAAGGGGGCGGGGCCAGCCATGCGGGGGGGGGCAGGAGGGAGCCCCAAGGGCCGGACAGCGGCCCTGGCCATTGCCCGAAAGCTAGCGGGGGGCAAGTGGGACCCCGAGGCAGGGAGGGAGTGGCTCGAGGTGCAGGTGGGAGGAGGTGCAGGGTCAGGTCTAGCACGGCAAATGACGAGCAGTCGTCTGTAATCTGACGCCAGCCCGTGCACAAGATCTCCCAGCTTCCTACGACGCAGCAAAAATTCAAAAGTTTACCAGAAGGAGGCAGAGGTAGTATCCCGAGGACGGGGGAACAAGAGTCCTCAACGGCTGAAACCAGCGGCGATGCGACCCGAGGCGGTACGGCGGCCAGGCAGAGGGGGACCGTTGGGCAAGAGGCCGCGACCCCTGAGGAGAGGGCCGGAGGGCCGCCGCTACGGTCACCGACGTTGGGTGGTGGGTCAATTGGCGGCGGTGAAGGTAGCTTAGCCGCAGGTGGGGAGATGGGGCGGCGGCGTCGATCCCGGATCTCCGAGGAGTCCCAGTCACTTTGGCCCACATGGGTGGCGTCCCGGGAACCGGAGCTATCTCCTCGAATGTCCACGGTGGCGATCCGCCGAGCCAAACGCCTGCCGTGGGGGTCGGTTTGATCGCTTCCTTCACTAGGTCCCCCACCCGCGAGGGGGATGCCGTGGTCGTCGCCTCCAAAGGGGGAGGTGGTGTCGATCCTCACCGTGCAGGAGACGACGTAGTCCCCCATGGAGATCGCGAGAGTCTCAGGAATATCAAGCAAATCGTCAACGGCTACGAGGCAGCGGAAGCCAGAGAGGTCCACCAGGTTGAGGCTGGTGTCGTCGGCGTTGATGTAGCGGCCGAAGCAGCCGACAATGGCACACACACAGTCGGAGGACCAGCACTCAAAAGGCAGGTTCTTGATGGTGATCCAAGCCTTGAAGGTCAGCCTGCTGAGGGAGGCGCCGCTGAAGGGCTCCCAAGGGTAGCACTGGAGCCTGCAATGGAGGAGGTTGAGAAGGCCGTGGCCGATGATGCTGTCGGGCCGGACCCACTCAGGCAGCAGCAGGACGTAATCATGTTCGGTGTAACGCGCAGCTACGAAATCGGTGGGGAAACCACCAAATCGAGCCGCCATGTCGGAAGCAATGGTGCCCCCAGGGAAGATGCCCAGGTTCGAGCGGCCCACCACATCGACAAGGACGGCATTCCTGCGCTGGTTCTGACGCGAGCGGAATCCCTCGGAGAGGGGGACGAAGGCTTTTAGAGTCTCCGGACGGAACCCGCGGCGCTGCATGGCTGGTCGGCGTCGGCGCAGGGGACAAAGGCGGGAGAAGGCTCGGTGTCCAGTGTGATGGCAAGACGCGCACCGCACGGGGTCACGACAGTCGCGCACCAAGTGATCCCCCGCGAGGCACCGGAAGCACCGTTTGGTAGGGGGGGTTGGGAGGGGGGAGCGGGTCTTGGCGAGGGGTCGGGAGGGGTTGGATGGAGAAGAGGTAGTGGAAAGAAGGGTGTCTTTATAGGAGCGGGGGCCGATCTTGGGAGGAGACCGGGAATCCTGGTGGGGGGGCGGGAAAGGTTGCGTGCGGGGAAAAGGGAGATGGGAGACAGCGGGCTGCGACAGGAGGGGGGAGATGGGAGCGAAGGAGTCATCTCGGGGGGCGGGGGTCAGCGTCGAGCAGAGGGGGAATCCTGCATGGTCCGCCCAGGTCACCTTGGGTGCATGACGCAGAGGCGGGACAAGACCGGCGCGTCCGGCACGTCGGCAGGACCGGAGATCCTCTGAACCAGGCGGATCACAAGGGGCGGCAGGAGAGGACCAAGATGCGCCTCGGGGGGAATCATCCGTACGGAAGCGACGGGGGGGGTCCCATCTCCTTCCTGGCCACCTCGGGAAGCCAGGCCTCGAAGACGAGCGACGGGGAGGGGCAGGGGTGGACGATCGCAATCCGGGAGGAGCCCCGAGGATTGACAACGAGCGGTGCCGAGATCTGGGCCGTTCCCAAGTGTCGCGAGGGGGGGCTCGAGGGCGACGGGTCCGCTCGAGAGGAGCGCCGAGGCGAGGGGGCAGGACAGTCACTCTGGAGAAGGGGAACGGGGGGCTCGCGCATCTTCTAGAGTGGGTACGTCTGCACCTTCTCTCCCTAGACCTACCTCTCGCCTGCGCAAGGCCAGCGGTAGGGTGTCGCCCCGGTCGCCGCACGAAACCCTCACGACGACCGTCCTCTCGAGCTCCCCACCAAGCCCTCTCACTCGCGTTCGCTCTCACCCTTACTCGCTTGCTCTCACAGTCGAAGATCCTCGCTCTCTTCCTCTCCCTCACGCTCACACTCTCTCTCGCGCTCTCTCTCGCTCTCTCTCGCTCTAACATCGCTCTAGCTATTCGTGCTTTTTATAATTAATTACATGATTGGTATACTCATGAATTGATCAATTGCAAATTTTCTTTTATTTTAATAGGGATGAACTATTTTTTATGCCTTTTTAGATTTTATCCGTCAAAAATACAAAGATCTATGTTCTTTGTAATTTTTTCACCATTAAATTTATTTTTTTAATGAATTATGTTTTTTAGATTACTAAATTCGAAAAAAAATATTATTATTTTAAATACATATTTTTTTTTTTACCAAGGGTCGAAAATACTGACAACGTCGATAACTTTATATTTTTAAAAGTATTCAAAATAAAAGTATAAATATGAATGTATAGAACTAACAAATTAGGTATCTAATCTAATTAAATTCCAGTTATTGAGCTTGCAATCGTAATTTAATTAGATTTTATCTTTGCATCAGATAATTTCATATCTAATCAAATCTAACAAAATATGTATTAATTAAAAAAAAAAAAAAAAAAAGGGCATGAGTTGCAGGTCGATTACTCGGGCTTTCGATCATGGCGGCTGCGTGGAGTGCAGTTTGCCCGTTGGGTCCGGCATAGGATGCCTCCGGCGTGCCCCCTCCTCCATCAGCACGGGATCCTATCCGGATCTGAACAATTTCAAGCGATCCTGACAGCACTGCTACATAAAGTGGAGATACACCTTTGCTGTCGACGATAGCCGCCAGCCCAGGATCTGCAGACATCAAAACTCTCGCCGACGCCGCCGCATGGCCTTCCTGGGCTGCCGTGTATAGTGCAGTCTTCCCTTCCCGATCTGTGGCGCGCAGCACCTCCTCCAACCGGCAGCCACCATCCTTCCGGCCTACTGATATGAAGTGTGACACAATTTGGTCTGCCCCAGCCCTCACCGCGCAATGCAGCGGCGTCTCGCCTGCCGCATTGCTCGCTGTCAAGAGGGAGATATCGCTCGCACAGATCAGCTTCGCGAGCTCCAAGTGCCCAAAATCAGCCACGATATGGAGTGCAGAGTTTCCGCCTACAGTAACTCCTCGCCAACTCCTGCGTCCTGCGTCGTCGGTAACGTTATCTGCATCATGAAGTTGGATTGCTACGGCGTGATCTGTAGTAAGTTTGGAGGAAACCGTTTCATGCAAGAAGAGTCTTTTGATGGTTCTCACGTCCCCTCTCTGCAATGCTTTTTGCAACTCGTAGTCCAAATGTTTTGGTTCGTCGGTCTCCCCACTTGCAACTGCAGTAGCCATTTATGTATCTCACTTCTTCCGGAGACTTGAAGCTGAAACTGAAACTAGCTAACTGGATTAACATGCAGGTGCCAGTAATATTTAAGATTGGCTCTATCTCTTGCTTTTAACTAGAAACAAATTAAGCAAATGCTAGGCACCCCGCCCTGGAGTTTACAAATCTTCAAGTGTATGGTTTGCTTAAAGACAATTATATTTATGGTTTAAATTTACTAGTATTATTGTGATGGAAAAATTGTCTTCAAGTATTTTGCACGTTTTTTAAGAAAAACTCTGACGTAGACCGTTCTATTTACAATAGACTGTACTTGTAAGTAGGGATGGCAATTCAGCTTGCTGTTCGCGAGCCAGCTCGTGTTCGGCCCGAAATAAGCTTGAGATCGAATCGCTCGTTTAGTAAACGAGCTGAACACGAGCCGAATTTTTCAGCTCGTTTAATAAATGAGCCGAACACGAGCTTGGGATCAGCTCGCTCGTGTTCGGCTCGATAATAGTTCGAATATATATATATATATATATATATATATATATATATATATATATATATATATATATATATATATATATATATATATATATATATATATATATATAAACTTTATTATTTAGATTTTAGACTATCAATTTTTTGTAAATTTTATAAACTTTATTATTTAGATTTTAGACTATCAATTTTTTGTAAATTTTAATTATTAGATTAAAATTTTAATTTTTAAATTTTCTTTCAACTTTATACCTAATAGTAGGAATGAAAATCAAACTTATTGTTCGCGAGCCAGCTCGTGTTCGGCTCGTTAATAAACGAGCCAAACACGAGCCGAATTTTTCAGCTCGATATTTAAACGAGCCAGCTCGTGTTCGGCTCGTTTATTAAACGAGCCGAACACGAGCCGATCCCAGCTCACTAGTGTTCGGCTCGTTGACACCCCTACAGGGACGAAGCCATAGTAGGGCCCAAGGTGGCCATGGCCCCCCTCAACATTTTATTATTACTCAATAATTCTTGATACTAATTTATCACTTTCTCTCTTTTAGATAATAATGACCCCCCAAGGTGGGCACAACTGGAGTCTCCTCCTTAGAGCTATTACGTTTTTTTTTTTTTTTTTTTTTTTTTTTTTTTTTTTTTTTAAGGCCCTGTTGCCTTCTCCTGTTGCCTAGTTCATCCATATTATGAATGAAGCGGTAGCAAGCTACCTTCCCCTCAAAAAAAAAAGATAATAATGACCCCCCTTAACTTAATAAAATATTATACTAAATTTAATAGATCTTTTAGTTTAAGTCATTGATCTAATTGAATTACGGTTATATTTAATAAAATTTTTAGTTATTTGAATAAAATAATTAAATATTAAATATTTTTAAATTAAAAAATTTAATATTTTTATATTAATTATTTAATTAATAAAAAAAAAATTTAAAAAATTATAATATACTAAATTTTTTATTTGAATATATTTTGGCCTCCCTCGTAATTAAATTCTGGTTTCGTCTCTGCCCCTACTTGCAAGGCCTTCGAGACCTTGTGGAGGAGCTTACAGCATATCATTTCCAAGGGTCAAACTGCACCATTGATCTCCATCCTTATCTTGAAACATTTGCTTTTAACCACCTAATATTCATAAATTTTTTTTAATTAAATACTTTGGTGGTGGCTTCATTTGAAACTTGTGTTGAGTCAAATTAATTAACCTATAAAATTTTGTCCATATGAGATGGCATGAATTGGTTCGAAGAAATATAATTAAAAAATTGAGATATCATCCTCCAATTCGGTTAGCAGCCACATCAAAGGATAAATGGTTTATGTATTCAATCACTCTCTAATTGACTTGGTTGACTTAACCGGATTCATTACAATTGAACTGGTTTTATAAAGAATAATTATAGAATTGAGATGTCACTGTTTGATTCAGTTAACAGCCACATTAAAGAAGAGATGGTATATATATTCAAACTCTAATTGACTTGGTTTATATATATATTCAGACTCTAAGGCCCCGTTTGATTCGGGGATTAATTTCTGAGGTATAAATTTTTTTATACCTGGGATAGCTTGCTATTCCGGGATAAAGAAGTATAAAAATTAAATTGCGTTTGGTTGAAAAGTTGGTATTCTCTGGAATAGCTAAAATAGTGTTTGGTTGAAATTATGGAATAGTGGAGGATAATGGAAAAAGAAGATAGAATTTTTTTCAAAATACCAACTTTGCCCTTATCTTTTTTTTTGTAGAAAAATTAAATTTAAAATTATATTTAATTTGAAGCAATTTAATTATAAGTAATAAATTATATCTTACCTAAAAAAATAATAATTTTTATTTTATAGTATATTTTAATAAATGCAAAATTCAAGTTGTAGATAGCTTTAGATTGGAAATGAAAGTGCAAATTTTAAAAATTATAAATTTTAAATTTTAAATTTTAAATTTTAATTTTAATTATAAATTATAAATTATAAATTATAAATTTTAATTTTAATTTAAAACTTTAATTTTAAATTTTAATTTTAAATTTTAAATTTTAATTTTAAACTTTAATTTTAAATTTTAATTTTCAAATTTTATTTTAAATTTTGAATTTTAAAAATTTAATTGTAAATTTTAAATTTTAAAATTTATATTTGAAATTTTTTAATTTGAAATTTTAAATTTAAAATTTTACATTCAAATTTTAAAATTTTAAAATTCAAATTCAAATTTAAAATTTTAAATTTAAAATTTAAAATTTCACATTCAAATTTTAAAATTTTAAAATTCAAATTCAATTTTGAAATTTAAAATTTAAAATTTAAAATTTCACATTAAAATTTTAAAATTTTAAAATTCAAATTTTAAAATTTTATAATTCAAATTCAATTTTAAAATTTTAAAATTTGAAAATTAAATCCTAATTTTAAAAGTAAATTCCCATCCACTGCCCCCGGGATAAACCCCTATTCCGGGGGGGTGGGGGGATAAATCTTAACGGGTTATCCTAGGATAACCCGTTAAGAATGGGATAAAATAAAATTTTATCCCCTGTCTTTTTTGTAGGTTGTTTGGCAAGAATAGGGGGATAAAGGGGGTTATTCCTCCTTTATCCCCCAACCAAACGCTGCCTAAGGGCCCGGTAACGGATAAGACAGAATTAGCTATTCCATGGATAAGTATAAAATACGGAACTAGTGTAAAAAAATGTTAGGGATGGTTTCAGAAATAAGCGATTTTGTGTTTGGTATGATAATAAGGAATAAAATGAATAAAGAGTTTTAATTAAGATAAATTATATTTTTGCCCTCAAACTTTATTATGTAATAATGAGGTGAGGGATGGTGAATCGGTAGACGTGAGAGGGTATTTAAGGAAAAAGAAGAGGGTGGTTGGGAAGAGTGAGAACAGTAATTCTCACTTATTCTAGTTGTACCGAAACAAGCTATACCGATTAATTTCTGTTGCATTTGAAAGAATAAGAGAGATATCCCTCCTATTCTCGATTCTATACCGAATCCAAACGGGCCCAAGGCAACATTTGGTTTCCGAATAAATCGAAAATAACCAAAGTTATTCTGGCTATTCCGTCAAACTGGAAACGGAGCCCTATGAAGGCCCAAAGTGCTCATGGCCTCGCCAATATTTTTAAAATTACATAAAAGTTTATTATTAAGTTATTAAAAAAATTAAAATATTATAAATTTTAGAGATCAAAATAATTTTTTTTTAAAATAATATTATCTTGTGGGTCACTAAATGCAAATTTAATTGACTCCAACGTATCGTAATAATTAATTTACAAATTATATTAAATCTTAATACTTAATTTTTTTATATATCGTAACATTTGATTTGCAAATTATATTAAATTTTAATACTTAATTTTTTGACATAACTTTTTGTAAATTCCTAGATTATTATTATTTTAATACTAAAGATAATTATACTCTATTTTTTTAAAAAAAAATATTAAAAACTCAAAAACTAATGAACAAAAAATTATTTATATATAATTTTTTTATTAATATTTTTTAAAGATTAATATATTTTTAGCACCCTAAAATTAAAATCCTGACTTCGTCCCCAAACGATATAAAAAAATAACAAGAATAGCTATTCCGATCAAACTAACGCGGAAACAACTATTCTATCATTTTAAAGAAATAAGATTATTCTTATATAATGATTAGTTTATTAAAAATAATTAAAATAATATAAAAATATGGTTATATTATATATATATAATTTTAAAATATTTTATAATAATAATAATAATAATAATTTTATAATAATAATAATAATTATTTTGAATTATAAATTATTTTGAATTGACTATCGTACCTTTTCAAAATTTTAATTTTATTATCTAATATTTTAATATATTTGATTTAAACTAATACTACTAAATTTAAACCATACAAATAATTTTCTTTAAGCTAACTTTGTTTAAATTTACTCTTTTCAAAAACTGTACTTAGAACTGCAGCTAATTTGAGTTTTTTTGTGCAGTTACACTCACAACAGTTGAATTATGCCATATATATATATATATATATATATATATATATATATAATATTAAGGAACCCGTCAAACTCAACCAAAAGTCATTTAGAGTTTGAATCATGATTCGAAGTGCCGTGGCACGGGGGCGTGCCGCTCGCCGCCTGGCACGGTACAGTACCGGCACGCTTGCGTGCCGACACGTGGCACGCTTGCGTGCCTACACGTGGCACGCTTGCGTGCCGATGGATACGCATGACCTCCCAGTGGCACGCTCTGACACATTTTTTTTTTGTTTTTTTTGTTCCCAATAAGCTCTTATAATATCGTTTTGAAATGTTTAGTCAAAAAATTATGAATATTGCCTATATATAGTTTACTATACTCACCAATTAATATATTGATATTTTTTTATATATATAAAGTACAATGGAGTTTTTTTTCAAAATAACCCTCTGAAATTTTATAATTTGCGAAATAATCTTATCAAAATTTTATTTGTAAAACTAATCCTATTTTTGCCATATCAGCTTGCCATATCAGCGCCACATACAGAAGGGTCACCGCCTTCTAAAGACGGTGGACCGCCTTTAGCTATAATTTTCCTGATTAAGTTTATTTCAAATAAAATTACAGAGAGATACGTAAATTAATTTTCATGATTAAGTTAATTTCAAACAAAATTACAGAGAGATACGTAAATAAAATGGGAATGTGAAAATGGGAATGTGGGTACGAGTGTTATTGTAGAAAGATAAGATAAAATGAAAATGTGGGTACCGATTAGATTTTTAAAATATTTAAATTGTTATTATTCATTAACTAATATAAGAAGGAAAAGAGATAAAAAATATTTTTAATCATAAAACCTAAATCCTTAAAAGATTTAGATTGCTATTAGTTAGTAAATAATAACAACTTAAATTTCTCATTTTATCTTATCTTTTTACTTTTTATATTAGTTAGTAAATAATAATAATCTAAATTAACTAACAACCTAAATTAGTTAGTAAAATAATTTAAATTTCTTAAAAATAAAACAAAAAAACAAAAAATATACGGTACAATATGTGATTTTTTAAAAAAATAACAAAAAAAAAATACTCTACACATGTAATTAAAAAAAAAAAAAAAAAAAAAAAAAAGAAAGAAAAACTGCCGTGCCGCTCGGCACGGCACGCGATACCCAACAAGGTATCGCTCTGTCTCAAACGATACCCTTGGATATCGCTTGAAACTGGGGGTGCGAGACCCCCCTGTACCGTGCCCCTCTTTGAGGGGCACGGTACGTGCCGCCCGTGCCGCCGCGGCACGGGCGGCACTTAATTTCTTGGTTTGAATACATAAACCATTTATCATTTGATGTGGCTGCTAACCGAATTGGACTTAAGTCTGAATACAAACCATTTATCCTTTGATGTGGCTGCTAACCGAATTGGAGGATGATATCTCAGTTTTTTAATTATATTTCTTCGAACCAATTCATGCCATCTCGTATGGACAAAATTTTATAGGTTAATTAATTTGACTCAACACAAGTTTCAAATGAAGCCACCACCTAAGTATTTAATAGAAACAAATTATGAATATTAGGTGGTTAAAAACAAATGTTTCAAGATAAGGATGGAGATCAATGGTGCAGTTTGACCCTTGGAAATGATATGCTGTAAGCTCCTCCACAAGGTCATATAGTCTAATCTACCTCAGTTTTTTCCTAAAAAAACATGCAAAATTAATCTGAATTGTAAAATATTTTTAATCAGCTACTCTATCTTTTAAAATTTTAATTTTATTATTTTAATTTTTTAGTTTATTTGATTTGACTTAGTCAATTATCGTGCTCTGAGTTTTGTCGATTGGACCGTTCGGACGCATGTAACAAATTCATGGAAACCATACACTTGAAGATTTGTAAACTCCAGGGCGGGGTGCCTAGCATTTGCTTAATTTGTTTCTAGTTAAAAGCAAGAGATAGAGCCAATCTTAAATATTACTGGCACCTGCATGTTAATCCAGTTAGCTAGTTTCAGTTTCAGCTTCAAGTCTCCGGAAGAAGTGAGATACATAAATGGCTACTGCAGTTGCAAGTGGGGAGACCGACGAACCAAAACATTTGGACTACGAGTTGCAAAAAGCATTGCAGAGAGGGGACGTGAGAACCATCAAAAGACTCTTCTTGCATGAAACGGTTTCCTCCAAACTTACTACAGATCACGCCGTAGCAATCCAACTTCATGATGCAGATAACGTTACCGACGACGCAGGACGCAGGAGTTGGCGAGGAGTTACTGTAGGCGGAAACTCTGCACTCCATATCGTGGCTGATTTTGGGCACTTGGAGCTCGCGAAGCTGATCTGTGCGAGCGATATCTCCCTCTTGACAGCGAGCAATGCGGCAGGCGAGACGCCGCTGCATTGCGCGGTGAGGGCTGGGGCAGACCAAATTGTGTCACACTTCATATCAGTAGGCCGGAAGGATGGTGGCTGCCGGTTGGAGGAGGTGCTGCGCGCCACAGATCGGGAAGGGAAGACTGCACTATACACGGCAGCCCAGGAAGGCCATGCGGCGGCGTCGGCGAGAGTTTTGATGTCTGCAGATCCTGGGCTGGCGGCTATCGTCGACAGCAAAGGTGTATCTCCACTTTATGTAGCAGTGCTGTCAGGATCGCTTGAAATTGTTCAGATCCGGATAGGATCCCGTGCTGATGGAGGAGGGGGCACGCCGGAGGCATCCTATGCCGGACCCAACGGGCAAACTGCACTCCACGCAGCCGCCATGATCGAAAGCCCGAGTAATCGACACTACAATAAAATTAAGTTATAGGAACACATATTTGTGACAATTTTGTATATAAGTGTTCTATCTATATTCTATCTATATCCAAAATTAGATTATAGGGACATATTTTTTATACACATTAAAAAAATGTGTCGCTACACATCCTAGCGACGGTATATATAGCAGCACTAATAATATGTGTCGGTATTTTTACCAACGACACTTTTGTTAAATTTTAAAAATACTTAAAAATATCGCTATAAAATAATTTTGTTGTAGTGGACCTGGAACTCATGCCCTATTTATTTATTTATTTATTTTTTGCGAGCTGAATAAAGAAAATTTAATTAGGTTAGATACCAAATTTAGCTACCAAGTTATAAGTGCTTCATGTAATTACTAGATCTATATATCTATACCTATACTTTTATCTATATTTATATTATATATAAAAGCACATAATATAAGATCAATAAATTCTAAAAAGGCATAAAAAATATTTCATCCGTATTAAAATAAAAGAAAATTTACATATCTATTGATCAATTCATTATTATACCAATCATGTAATTAATTTAACTCAATATTGGGATAATTCATTTTGAATTTACTGAATTTATCAGATAATTAACTTTCAATTTATTAAATTTATTTAACTTTAAATTTAAAGCTTATCTCACATTCAAATTTGCTTTCTCTCTTTTAGAAATTAGAAATAGAAATTAAAAAAATTAATTTTGAATGAAAGGATGTACGATTAGAATGATAATAAGCATTTTGAGTTTAGTAAGTGATTGTTGGAATAGTATGATCTTAATCAAAATGTGTCTGCCTAGAAGGGACCAAGGTGGTGATGCTCCTTGAGGAGTGAAGTGTTTACGCACGATTCTCAAAAAAATTATTATGGACCTCGGTGTAATTATGTGCAGTTTTCTTTCAGCAATACTGTTCGTATAATTTATTTGGAGTGTATAATATACATCTTATCTATCTAAGAATAGAGATATTTTTAATCGTCATTTCGAAATAACGAATAAATTTCAGGACCTTTCCCGTCGGGTATAGCCCTCCCCAGCCGACGTGCGGCGCCCCTGGCAGCCACTGTGGCTCGGGCTCAATGCTGAGCCCGAGATGTGGCCATGCTTGGCCGCCGGCTTCCAATCCCAGTCGTCGCTGCCTTCGGCCATCGACGACTACTTCCTCAGGCCTGTGCCGCATTCCCCAAGCTGCAGGAACCGAGACTTCGATGGGTTGCTGTCCCTGAGTCCGTTGTGGTGCAGAATTTTGTTGGCCGGAGTTAGTTCTCGTCAACCCGCTCGATGCCATCGACTCCGAAGGCAAGCACGGCGCTCCTGAACCTCAGGGGATCTCAATGCTCATCTTCGCTGAGATCGGAAGTCCTCCGTGTCGCTGGTTGAGCAATGTCGCTTCCGGTGAGCCCAAAAACTGCATGAAAATGTTGCTCCGACACATCGCCGATGCGCGATACCGCTCCGGACAGCGAGCACGGGGTCCGTGACGTCGAAACCTCCTGATCGGTACCTTCTCTCGGATTTCGAAAGCGCAAGATTGACGGTAAATTCTATAACAACCTGTTTAGTGTATTAGTATCGCACGCCGGGTGTTCATTGGAATGCCACAATGACACTTTTTGCATCGTGGCTGCCCCAATAGTAGGGGCTAAACTCCAAATGGTTCTTACACGTTGTTCGAAGCCCGGAAACCTTTAGTTCAAATCTCACGGTGAACGGCACACAAAATGATGGCTTATTTAATGCCATATAGGCATCGTAGGAGGCTCGGATTAGTGGAGCAAGCTTTTGCTGCTGGTTGTAACGGTAGAAAAGCTTTGTTTGCTGGTTAGAGACTCACCGATGCGAATTAAGGACAAGCGAAGAACCTTTGTTGGGTTCCGGAGCCAAAATGACATGTTTCGAAAACTCGGCTTGAACGTTTTGGATTTTCTTGCAACCGAATTGTGTCACTTGGCGTGCGGCTATCCCGACACTTGAAAAGGAGTGTTCTAGGACAACGGAGACAGTTGGATTATGTCCGGAGCGTTTCGAAGCTTTTTCGGATAGAATCGGACCCGAAATCGACATTCCGGGCAATATCGAGTTTGGTTTCGTATCGCGCGGGTTGCTGCTATTCGCAGCAGTTGATAGGCTTTGTTTGCTGGTCATTTCGTGAGGTTTGATACCTCTGGTTGAGCGTTTCTCGATATAGTGCCGATTGTCAGTCTTTAGACCGTTAGCCTGTCTATATGTTGCATAGTTGTTGATCCCGGTTTGGAAGTTTTTCGACTTATCGTCGTATTTCGGTCTTTGGATCGCGAGTATTGAGCATCCGCTTCGAGATCGTTATACACTAGTTGTACTTTTTCATGTACATCTACTGATTAATCTCCCACATTGGTTGAAAGTTGACCAGTAAAATCTATTAAAATAATAATAATAATCTATACAGATAGCACCTCAACTTTGTTTTTTTTTTTTTATTAACACATCTTTAATTTTTAATATTTTTGAATTAAATAATTTTAGTTGAATAATTTAGACTTTCATTGAATTCATCAATATGTTTTTCTAATTTAATATTCTTTAAACATGTTTTATCTTTAACTAATAAAATTGAAATAGTCACTTAATAATAATTAGTCTCAGGATGTGTGGAAATATAGTAGTAAAATTTTGTAAATTTAAAAGAATTATCAAATTTAGGTAAAAATGTATGAAGACTTTCTCAATTATAGGCCATGTTAAAACAAACCCATCAATTTGTTTTTTTGTATTGAGATCCCTCAACTTCTAACTATTTTTTTTTGGTATTGAGATCCCTCAACTTCTAACTTTTTGAACTGTTTTATTATAGTTAGTTAAAATTTTTATTAAGTTCAATAATTTTGTTAGTTGCTAATCTTAATTGGTTTTTTTTTATTAGCTAAAAAACAACTAAAATGACTAAATTTAATAAAATTATTAACAAATTTAATAAAATTATTTAATTATTTGACTAAAATTACTCAATTTTAAGAAATCAAATTTAAAAAATTACAAAAAAAAAACTTAAAATTGCCGGAGCTTTTCTGAAATAAAAAAATACTAGTTGTATATTAAAAAGTGGAAATAAATCTTAAATCTTTCTATCAAGAATCTTAAATCTTTTCATGATGACTTTAAAAAAAAGGGCAAATTTCTACTGATCACTCTTGCCATTTAGCTTATATATATTTTCGTCATCGCTGGATTTGAAATATCATAGTTCACTATTCTAAAATTTTATTTATTTTACCGTAAAATTTGTTCGTTAAATAAAATAGCAATGTATTATATTTTTCAAACAAAGAGTAGTTTAAGTGCAAAATTTTAGAAATTTTATAAATTCTAAACCCTAAATTTTACAAATTAGAACAATTTCAAATATTTTCCTCAAAACTTGAAATTTGTTTACAAATATCGTTTCAAATTGTCAATAGAGTAGTACCTCTCTATAAATTTATTATTGTAATTGACCTTACTGATAATTTATTCAAAATTTTATTAGATTTAGAGATGAAATAATTTTTTTATCCCTCACTATAACTAACTACTATATAACATGTAGTTTTTAGTTCAGTATATATTTCTTTGATCCTTTAACAAAATAAAATAAAATAAAATAAAACTTATATTATGAGCAATGTTACATGTACATCCTGCATCATGAAATATCTTTTAAGAATCACTTCAAGTGATCTCTCATCATACTTTATCTATTGAATGGATGGAATGTAAAATATATACCTTACAAAGAATGTACAAGTAGTATTTTTTAAAGTGATAATAAAATATTTTTGGATGGATAGCTTAAATAGTCTTAAGACAATTACTTATATAACCTCCTAGTTCAAAATCAAGTTAGTATACTATTAAAAATACTGTTAACTTTACAACAAGATATATTTGCCCTATCAAATGTCTTTTAAGTGATAAATTTATCAATCTAAAGTTTAAACTATTTTCAAAAACTTATCCTTTATTTTAACAAAAAATTATATTGAGAATAAAATTAATCCAAAATCAGTTGGCAAAAAATGATATATATAAAACAATATAGAAACTTTAAAAACACACATTTTATTACTTAAACGTTATGAGATAAATATAAAAGTCAAATACATTTGAGGGTAAGTTGGTAATTTGTCCTAAGTTTGCTAATATAATGACTAAAAATATTATTTTTATAGTATAAAAATTTTAAAAATTTTAAAAATGTTTTCAATTTTTTCGTTTTTGTTATTATAAAATTGTGATAGTAACTACATATCATCGAAAAATTATATAATTACATTTTTTTTTTTTTTTATGACGATTACAACTATAATTTTATAATATAAAAAAATAAATATTAAAAATATTTTAACAAATTTTTGGTTTTTCCTAATATAAAAATGATGCTTTTATGCGCAAACTAAGCCTAACGGAAGGATTTCATGGGTCTATAGTTATAAAAAATTACTGCACCAAAATTTCTGTAGAAAATGATACATTTTTTTTTTTTTTTTTTTTTTTTTTTTGAATTAGTTACTTACATATGTCTAAAAATTTAAAATTATTTTATATTTATTTCTAAAAATTTCAAAATCATAGGTATAATTATTTTTTGAAAAAAAAAAACTCAAGTTATGTAAATATGTCTCTAGCTAAATTGCTCAAAGATCACTTCTTTCTTCTTAAATTGCCATTGAGTAAAATATATTTATTATTATATAATTTATAAAGGCAAATATATAATAATTTTAATTTACAACTTACAAGGGAAACAATGCTCAATAAAACACTCCATAAGTACAAGTTTAATAAAGGAGAACGACCTATGAACTAAATAGCTTATAAAACACTTGATAAATTGAATCTATTCTAGAAAAATAATAATGTTGAATCCTATACAGTAGGGTGGGATAAGGGGGATATTCCCTTTTGTACCCAAACAACAAAAACTGCTTGAAATAGCTGTTCCTCCTAATCCTGGGAATAGGGGGGGAACAACTGTAATAAGCGCAGCTTTTTTTTTTTTTTTTTTTTTTATTAATTTTATTTTAAATTATAAGTTATTTAAATTTATAAAATTTAAAATTTATTTCATTATTTTATAAAAATTTAATTCTTTTTATTCTTCTTATTCCTCTTTAATTTACCAAATATAATTTTCTTTATACCCGGTATAACTCTTATACCCACCCAAATATAAATTAATATTAGTTCCTGCTAATATCATAACTTATATCTATCCCCGGTATATAACTAAATTTTTCTTATACCCGAACCAAACGCAGCCTAAATAACTCGTAAACCCTTGGGCTTTGTTTGGTTCGTGTATTAGAGAGAATTTGTAGTACCAGGGATAAGTATAAATTTAGGAACAAGTTAGGTATAATGTGAATTTGTGTTTGGTTGGGTATTAGGTTAGTACCAGGTATAAGAAAAATAGTGCTTGGTAGTGATTGAAGAATAAGAGGAATAGATAGTTGACTTTTGTGTTAAAAGACTAAAATATTCTTTCCTTTTTAGTTTTTTTTTCAAAATTAAAATTTCAAAATTTATTCAAATTTTAATTTTTATAAAAATTTTAAATGGGAGCAAAAAAAAAAAAGTTAATTTTTAAATTTTAAGTATGAGTAAAAATTTTTAATTTTTAAATTTATATAAATTTTAAAAAATTATAAAAAAATTGTATACATTTTAAAATTTTAAAATTAATATTTTTTTAAACAAAAAAATAAAATTTTTAGATTTATTAAAATTTAAAATTTAAAAAATTAAAATTTATAAAATTTAAAATTTAAATATTTTTTAAAATGTAAAAATTCTAATTAAAAAAAAATCAAAAAAAGCATAAAAAAAAAAAAAAAAAAGAAAAAAAAAAAAAGAAAACAAAACAAAAAACGAAGGGGGGGATTATCCCATCCCCCCATTCCAATCTTGTTTGGATACAAAAGGGAGATATCTCCTCTTTGTACCCAAACCAAACAGTGGCTTGGACTTCTTGAACAATCAATGCTTTCAAAATAGCTTCCGATAACAACAGGATTATCAAATTATTTCACGTAGATTCTAATGTGTTTGGTTCAGGTATAAATTAGAACTGTTTATTTTAAAAATAAATATAAATTCAGAAACAAACAGAAACAAGACCAATTTTACTTTTGAATAAAAATTAAATTATTTTTAGAAATAAAAAAAATATTGTTTGAATAATTAGGTTGTTCCCAATAATAATGTTAAAGATTGAACAGATGTGGTTGTGCACGGTTTGCTCAGATTGGACCTGTTATTGTCAATATTTTAAAAATCAAAATAAATTGCGATATGAAAATATTATAGGGCTAAGTGTTACTGGTTTAATCAGTGAGTTAATTACTTGTTCAACTAGTAATATTATAATAACATTATAAATATTTAATTGCGTACTTGAACATAGACTATTTAAAAGCCCTGCAGCTGGCTAATTAACTTAAGATCCAAACAAGCTTAATTAATTAATAATTGACCCAATTAAACCCATAATCAGGACCCTAAAATAGACCCAAACATGGACTCTTAAATAAAAGTAGAAAAATAAGTACAACATACAACTGAAAAATAAAAAACTTAATGCGAAATACCAGAGTTATTATATATGAATCGCTATAGTAGAAGCGGTACCAGAAATTAAGATGATGGCATGTAATAGTAAATAGAATACCACCTGCCTGAAGATGAAATAGTAAATATTCCCCTCATCATATTATATACTTGAGTAATTCATCCAACATCACATCCATTTGGCGCATCATCGGCATTGCTCCTAGTCTTGGCCTTGGTATGCTTGCCACAAGACGCCACTGCCATGCATTAGAGAATAGGAAAGAAGTGAAGGAGAATGTGCAGATAGTAATGGCGATGCCAATATTAACTGGAGCCAGCACCACATACACCGCCATTGTGAATGCGATCACCATACCATCTATGGCCACGCTTAGAAAAATGTCGGACATGCCGAATAATTTCATCCGAAGAGAAGGAACTGTCCCAATTGAGCCAGCATACGTAAGCAAAATGGTGGCTATGATGGAACAAATAAATGCAAGAGAGTCTGAGAATATGAAAGCCTTGAAAGCATGTTTCGTTGCAAGAGTTGGCGTGCCTCCGTTTTTGTGGTCGTCAGCTTTATAACCCCCCGGCATGGTGAAAGCTGCGGCGAATGTCACAGTAGCAATAAGTACTGAGACAATAGCTTGGCTTTGGATTGCGGCCTCATACTTTTTCAGTTCTTTCTCCTGATCTTGTTTAGCGGTGATTTCATCGACCAATAGGTCCGATCGGTGAGGGCCGTTGATGGCTCCGATGCAGTTTAACGACAGAGAAATCCATAAACCCGGGCTCTGGAAGAAGAAAAATTGAATATAAAATCATTAAAGATCAATTAACAGGGTACTACTGACGGCACAAGTGCCAGAAGAACATCTTGAGGGTTGATCACGGAAGGGAATTATGTTTCCCCTCCTTAATTTTCACTCATGCCAGTATGGTCTTGTTATGATATGCTATAATATAAGGCAATAATTAAAGCAAATTCTTCTAAAATAAGATATGATAAGTAGGGATGCCATATTAAATAAATATTCAAATTTTATTGAATTGAGCCACCTTTTAAAAGCACCAAAATCTATTGATTGTAAAGTTAATGACGTCGAAAAATTATAAAATTTAGTTTTTAGAAGTTTCAAAAATTTTTAAATCATGTTTAATGATATAGATCGTCGATTCAAAAACTCTATCATTAAAAATAATTTATGAGCATAATAATCAAACTATATATAAATATATAACGAAACTACTATACTATCAATTGTACAAATTAAGCACTTGACATATATTATTGAGTTTTCAATTTTTTGATGAAGGAATATAGTTAGGATGATAGTGGTCTCCTAAAATTTAGTAGATTGTCGATGAAATATTATAAATATTAGGGAATCATTATAATTCTAATCGTATATTTTTTCATCTAAAAATTAAAAAGTCAATATTATCAAATATTTCGTATTATTGTTAGCATGTGTGTATATATATAGATACACACAAACTAGCTAGTGAACTGATGCCTGAAATTATTTAAATAGAACTTACAGTAGGAAAATGAATTGCCCGAAAAAAATACAAGCCAAAGTCGATCCCGGCCGTTGCAAGATCTAGAGGTGTTTTGCCATTCTTGTTCACGATGTTTGGGCGTACACTTATATTTTTCGACAGGAGACTTACTATAGTTTGGTTCTTGGATTTTACGGCAAGATGTAGTGGCGTATTCCCTTCACAATCCCTTGCATTCATCATTCTCATAAGAAATGGTTGTTTGCAGACGAACCTAACTATGTTCGCTCTTTCGTGTTGTATAGCAACATGTAGAAAATTCCTTCCTCTACCATCCACTGACTCGCCCATATCAGGGCAACAGTTAATAAGCTCACGGATTATAGGGAGTCTTCCCAGCTTACTAGCAACATGAATAGAACATAATCCTTCAGAGTCCGACAAATAAGCCGGAGAAGTGTCATGTTTTAATACTCGACGCATCATATAATAGTTAAAAGTGGTTGCTAAATAATGAAGGGGAGTGCTTCCTGAGCTATCAACTTCCTTTGTGAGGGTTGACTTCCATTGTAGTAATTTTTCTGCAATCTCTGTTATGAAAATTCACATAAATGATGAGGGATCAAAAGATTTTAAAAAAACTTAAATATAGATAGAAATAAGACATAAAAGAGTCATTTTCATATGCTTGATGTTTTTCACTAAATTGTCGAACTCAACATAATTCCGAAAAATTATAAAACTTGAATCATAGCTCCTTCAAATATTTTAAACCAAATTTAACGGAATAATTCAAAATTCCATCTTCCGAAACAAAGTGGACAAATAAATGAAAATACACCTGTATTTCCAAAATAGACTTAATTAAAATAGTTTTTAGTTGATGTTATTACACTAATTCTTTGACTTATCAACCAACATTATTTAAACTTCTAAATTAATTTATATTTAATAGATAAATCAAACTAAATAAATTGACTAATTTTTTTCAAATTAGATAATTTTAATAAATTTTTTTTTTATTAATTTATTAAAATTTACAAGGTAACGACGGAAAACTTTCAAAAGCAGAATTTTAGACTATTTTACTCTATATTTTAAAAAGTGTTATTTTTTTATTAGTTAGTACGTTTGGATGACTCAACAATGTAAAAAAAATACAGCGTATTATTGGTATTTCAGAATATTTTTGGGAAACAAAAAAAAGATAGACTGGCAAAAAAAAATTTCCTGTTTCGCATAGGACTTCTCCCCCGCCCTCTTTCGCATTACGCCCATCTTTAAAAATTTTAATTTTTAAAATTTGATCTCATTTGGTTCGGATTATTTTGCCAAGATTACAGACAATTCTGTCAGGATTACAGTGTTTGATTTATTCAGTCTGTAATCCGTTCGGTAATTTAACATTACAAATTATGCAACATTACACCGAAAATATTACCGAGGGGGTGCTTGTATCTCGCATTACTGAAAGAAAGTAATATTACATATCTTTTAAATTATAATTTTATCCTCCAACTCCTGAATCTTTTCAATACGTTGTTTTTAAAATTTAATTTAAAATTTTGAATTATCAAATTTTAAATTTTAAATTTTAAATTTAGATTTTAAATTTTAAATTAAAATTTTAAATTTTAAATTTGGATTTCAATTTTTAATTTTTAAAAGTTCAATTTAGATTTTAAATTTTAAAATTATATTTATACTTATATTTTAAATTTTAAAATTTTAAATTTAAATATTAAATTTTATATTTTATTTAGATTTTAAATTTAAAATTTAATTATAAATTATATTAAAATTATAATTTAATAAAAAAATAATATTAAAATTGACCACAAGGTCAATTTTGAAATAGACTATTCATTATTATCAGAATTACTAAATTTTATAATATAAATCAAATATAATAATTCTATATATACTATAATTTAATATTATATTATTATATTAAATCAAAATAAATAATAATTTAATTCATTAACCTCAAATATCTAATTATCTCAATATAACTTGTGCAACCAAACGCATTTAATTCTAACAACTCAAGATGGAGTCATTAACCAATGCAGATTTGTAATGATTGCACACGCCGACATGCGACACCATCCAAAGTGCAAAAATAATTATGATAATCTAATACATGTTCACAAATTTACAAATTAAATTAGGTGAAAATCTAAATTTTGAATTTAGAAATTTAATGGATCAACATAAACAAAATATAGAATAATGTGATAACAATTCATACGGTAATCCTACTAATAACATGATACGCAATAAGTTACTAATTACCAGAAAAAGAAAAGTAAACCAAAAGCTATTTAGAATCTTAAAATAAGAATTGCCCCTTCGTCCAAGGGCCCGTCATCCCAGCAGCGGGCCGTCTCGCCCCTTCGTCTTGGCCCGCTTATCCGACCCTCTACGGTCAACCCGCTACCCTCCCGAGAGGGACAGACGCCGGGCCAATTGGGCCCGCTTATTGAACATTTCCTGCTCCTATCCCTGGGGCCCGTTGGGCCAATTGGGCCCGTTGGGCCGTCTTGGCAGCTACCACCCCACCATGCACTTGGCTTACGGCTGGGGGTCCTACCGTCTTGGTCTCTTGCGCCTGGGGCACATGGGGGCGCGTGCTCCACGACTGCCATCTTCTCGGCCTCTACGGTGGGTCCGCCGTCACCTGGTTCCCCTGACGCCGCCCTCATGTCGCTGGATGTCTGCGAGGACCATTCTTCTCCACCATCCCCGGCGCAGTCAACCCACGAGCCTACCGTTCGGCACAAACACATCCGGCAACCCTCGTTCATGAGAAGAAGCTCCAGACTAGCCACGAAGACCGGTGGTCTGATGCTGGACCTTGCCGTTGCCCGCAAGAATACCCTTTTGGGGGGTGGGCCTCCGGCGTCGTCCTCATTGGACCCGGGTAGCCCCGGAGGCTGCGACTTATCGCCAAATCAACGGTTGATCAAGATGAAGTGCTCCAAGTTGGGCGTCAAGATCTCTGATGTGGACGCCTCCCTCCTTCTTGAATTCACCGGCATCACGAACTGATCGCCTTCGGTCATTTGCTGGACTTTGGTGGCTTTCTTTATTTATGTTTAATATCTGTTCGTGGAACGTTAGGGGGTTGAATGACTCAGCAAAGCGGGTGCTTGTTAAGTCGTTGGTCCGAGGCTACTGTGCCTCTAATGCATCTATCCTATGTCTCCAGGAAACTAAAGTTAGTACGTTTTCTCGCTCTTTTATCCGCTCCTTCGCTGGTTCGGGGTATGATAAATGCATCTTCCTCCCCTCGACGGGGGCTTCGGGAGGCATTGTTACCTGTTGGAATGCTAAGAACTTCTCTTGCTCTGAAGTGTTAATGCGTACTTACTCTCTTACTCTCCGGCTGAAGTGCACTGCAAGCGGCTTCTCGTTCTACCTAACTAATGTTTATGGGCCACCCACCTGGGATGGGAAAGCAGACTTTTGCCGCGAGTTGAGTGAGCTTAAGAGCTCCTGCTCGGGTCCCTGGGTCGTTTGTGGGGACTTTAATCTCACGCGCCACCTGAGCGAGAGGAAAGGACGCTCGTGGTGTGTTAGACTTATGAACCTCTTCTCCAAGCTGATCAACGACCTAGATCTGTTGGACCTGCCAATGTCCAACCAGAAGTTCACATGGTCAAATTTGCAAGTTGATCCCACGCTTGCAAAACTTGACCGATTCTTGATATCGACGGAATGGGACTCCTCTTTCCCCCTCTCTTCGATCTCGGCGCTGCCTCGATTCACCTCGGACCACTCCCCCATTCTCCTCAAAACGCTAGCGCCGTGGGCCTTGCATCTCTTCAGATTCGAGAAAGTTTGGCTTACCCGGCCTGATTTTATCTCTCTGATTCCAATCTGGTGGCAAGAAATCGGCTCCGGGCATGGAAGACAAGCGAGTATCCTATCCTTTAATGCCAAGCTGCGGCACTGCCGTAAACGAATTAAAGAATGGTGCTCGACCAACTTCCACAGTATCTCTCGAGCGAAACGAACAGCAGCCGCGGAGATTCAGAGGCTAGACTCGCTGGAGGAACAGCGTGGTCTGTCTGCCTCAGAGACGGAATCGCGACTCAGACTAAAAGACGAGTTGCGTGGTATTATTCATGAAGAGGAGATCCTGTGGAAATCCAGGTCTAAACAACACTGGCTTAAAGAAGGGGATGGGAACACCAAATATTTCCATGCAATGGCAAATGGCAGGCGTAGATCAAACCACATCGAGGTCATTGAGGATGACGGTGTCAAACTTGTCAAGGAAAAAGACAAGAGGGAGTACTTCTTCCAGCAGTTCAAGGAAAGGTTCGCACCGGCTAATCTCCCCCCTTCCTCTGTTGGGGATTGGAGCGATCTCTTCCCTGACAGCTCTGCGCTAGCCTTGGATTCACTCACTGCCCCTTTCTCTCTAGAAGAGATCAAGAAAGCTACCTTCCAGATGAGCGGTGATAAAGCGCCGGGCCCCGATGGGTTCAGTTTGGTTTTTTATCAACGATTTTGGGACGTTATCAAGGATGACCTTCTCAAAATCTTTGACGACCTGTTCAATTTGACTCTGAACACGGGCCCGATCGACTACTTGCACATATGTCTGATCCCTAAAGCTGAAGGAGCTAAATCAGCCAATGACTTCCGCCCCATCAGTCTTACCAACTGTGTTCAAAAAATTATCTCCAAGGTGCTTGCGAACCGGCTTGCCATTGGGATGCACGAGATCATCTCCCCCTCACAATCAGCCTTTCTGAAAGGAAGAAGTACCTTAGACTCTTTTGTCACTGCCAGCGAACTCATCAGCTGGGCTTCAAGCCAGCATATCAACTGCGTGGGTGTCAAAGCGGACTTTGAAAAGGCCTTCGACAAGGTTAACTGGGACTACCTACAGCACATTCAGAAGTGTTTGGGTGCCAATCAAAAGTGGTGCGCATGGATCGAGCAGTGCACTTCGAACGGAAAGGTCGCTATCCTTGTCAACGGAACCCCCACTAAATGGTTCAAGCTGAAAAGGGGTCTTCGCCAAGGGGATCCGCTATCACCATTCTTGTACTTGCTAGTTGCCGAAGGATTAGCGAGAATGACCAGGAGGGCTGTCCAAAACAAGCTCATATGTGACGTTGGGCCCGGCCAGGGTGCAAAAACCGCTATTCTCCAATTTGCGGATGACACCTTTTTTTTTTGTGCGGCGTCCGCAAGACAAATCCGCAACTTACGACTTATGTGGCTGATCTTTGAGTGGGCTTCTGGACTCAAGATTAATCGGCGTAAATCACAACTTTTCTACTTGGGAAATCGGAATAATGTAGGGGAGAGAATGGCGGCTATCCTTGGCTGCAATCTGGGCCATCTCCCGACCAAATACCTGGGCCTACCACTGAAGAAAGGCAAAATCCCGAAGGATGATTGGCACAACATTATTGCTAAAGTGGAGCACAGAATCGCAGGTTGGCAAGCTAAGCTTCTTTCCATTGGTGGGCGGTTAACCCTTGTCAACTCGGTACTCTCGAGCCTACCTCTTTATTATCTATCGGTCTTCAGAGCACCAGCTTGGGTGTTGCGTAGGATTGACTGTCTCCGGAGGGCCTTCTTCTGGAAAGGAGGAACTTCTGTGTCTGGGGGCAGTTGCCTAGTCAACTGGAAGACAATCTGCAGGAAAAAGAGAGACGGGGGATTAGGTATCCTGAGCTTAGAAAGCATGAACACCGCCCTGCTGGCAAAATGGTGGTGGCGCTACTTCTCTGCAGAGAAGTCCCCCTGGAGTTCTCTTCTTACACGTCTTTATTATACACGCAGAAGACCGCTAAGAGAAGGTACGTCCTTCAAACCTTTTTCGCAATGGTGGACGGGTGTGCTGAGAACGAGAGCGGTATTCAGATGTGGTTCTTCACGTTCGGTGGGAAATGGAGAATTGACCAACTTCTGGACTGACATCTGGATCGGGACCTCAACTCTTTCAACCCAATTTCCTAGAATCTTTGACTTGGTCCGACGCAAAAACCTTAGAGTGAGGGATTGCCTACGGCAGGGGGACTGGAACTGGGATAAGATCTTAGAGGGCACCGCAATTACTGACAGTGACCTCCAAAGCCAGATTCTAATCTTGAAAGACACTACTCCAAATTTGTTAAACACCAACAATAAGGATGCTTTCCTTTGGCGCTGGGGCAGTCAGAACACCTATTCCGTCAAATCGATGTATGACTTTCTACAAGATAGTGGAGAAACTGACAACCGCTTCGTCAAACTTTGGTCCACCAAAGTACCACTGAAGGTACGAATCTTCGCCTGGCTGGTCATCAGAAAGAGGGTGCAGACGAGGGACAACCTCTTAAGGAAAAGCTGGGCTGGACCCAGCAACTGCGTCTTATGCCCAAACACCGACGAAACGACGGATCACCTTTTCGTCGGATGTACCACTACGAGAATGCTATTTCAATCGCTGATGCCGAACTACAGGGAGATTCGCAACTGTGCAAATATCGATCAATTGTGGGATTTGATCGGGACCAAGATTGGGGCTAATGGCAAGAAGGCAAGAATCACAATTGCGGCAATCTGGTGGAGCATCTGGTTGGAAAGAAATAGAAGATCCTTCGACAGCCTGTCTCGCCAACCCGGGGCTCTCCTGGCGGATGCTCTAGCGTGCCAAGTTGACTGGTCCAGTCTCTGTGCTTAAACGTTTTTTTTTTTTTTTTTTTCTTTTTTTTTCTTTTTTTTTTTTTTTTGGCCCGGCTGCTTCTTTGCAAGGACCGGCCGCCATCTTGCTTAATTCAATCTCGCTATGAATGAAGCGGCAGCATGCTGCCTTTCTCTCAAAAAAAAAGAATTGCAGCTGCCTTAGGACTATTTATGAGATGAGAGTCTAAATGGGGAGATCTTAAAATGAGGACCGTCTTAAAATGGAGATCTTAAATAGAGAGTTGTCAGTCATTCTTAGGGATGTTAACGGGCCGGATTCGAAGCGGATATTCAAAAATTCAAACTAGACTATCAAATTCGAATTCGAATCTTACGAATTTTAAAAATTCATATCTAAATCCGAACCTGACAAAATATTTAAAATTCGAACCCGAACCCGAACTCCAAACCCGAAATAATTATTTTTCTTTTTCTCTTTACAATGTTTTAAAATATAGTACATTAAATCGAAATTTTTAAAATATAATATCAAATATTTATATATACATATATTATATAAAGTAAAATTAATTCGGGTTCGGGTCAGGTTCGAATTCGGATCGGGTTCGAATTTAGGTCGGATTCAGATTCGAATTGAGTATAGTCAAAATCCATATCCAAATTCAAATCTATCGAATTTTCGTTTTTTATATCCGTATCTGAATTCATATTCGTTTAACATGGGATAAACCTATTGCGTTCGGGTTCGGATTCGGATTCGAATAAAATTTGGTGGCATTCCTAATTATTCTGGACGATTGAATTAACGTGAGAAGGAGAACTTTCACTATGTTTAAAGTTATCGGAAACTTTTAAAATTAAAGATGAAGCAAAAGAAGAAAATGTTGTGGGCTGTTATTGATTAGATTTATAATAGAATTTTAATTAGATTAGAATAAATATTTAATCTATTAAAGATAAGTTGATTAGGATTTAAATATTAATTAGAGTAAAAATTTTAAATATACTAAAATTGGAGTATGTTTTAGTAGAAATTTATATAGATCCATAATACTCAATTGTTGAGTAGCTCAGATGGTGTTGAATGGCTGAATTGGGTGTCCTACTGGGAGTTCTCTTCCGGAATTATAGTAGACGAGAGAGGGAGTGAGAGATTTAAAAAAAAAGGGTTTGAGTTGAAATTATTGTACAAAAACAAGATGAGTTATATATAATTTTTTTTTTGGTTATTATTTCTTCTATATTTTTTGCTTGGATTTTTTCGCTGTTGTGGTTGTCTTAATCTTTTTTGAGCAAAATTTGACGCTTTCAGTGCGGATTCTTTCGTTGCGAAATCGAAGTGAGTATTCGCAACAACTGACACCGAAGCGAGTTGAGTAGTAAGTCAATAGTGGCCGATATTTAGTTGCGGATTTTAAAAATCTAATATCAAAATGAATTCCAGATTTATAGTGTGGGCACCTCCAAAATATATACCTAAAAAATTTTAAATTAATAGAATTGGAAGAACTTTCCAAAATAATATACGTACCAAAATATTTTTATCTTAATTGAATTAATGCGATTGATATGATATAATGCTCCGGCCTATTAGTAATAATAATTTATTGGATCTAAACAACAGTTCAAATTATTTAAGTTCAGCTATTATTACTCTCAGTTATTATTACGAGTGTCCATTATTTATTATATATTCAATTATAATCTTATTCTGATACTATTGTGATATCACATATTATAATAAATTAATCAATAAATATGTAATTCTTTTTATTTTTATACGGATAAAATATTTTTTATTCTTAAGGCACTGTTTGGATTGGGGATAAGAGAGAATGAGTTATACCAGTGATAAGTATAAAGTTAGGAATAAGCTAGGTATAATGTAAAATTATGGTTGGTTGGGAATGAGGCTTAAACCAGGTATAAGAAAAAAAGTGTTTGGTAGTGATTGAAGAATAAGAAGGAATAGAGAGTTGACTTTTGTGTTAAAAGATTAAAATATTCTTTTCTTTTTAATAATTTTTTCAAAATTAAAATTTCAAAATTTATTCAAATTTTAATATTTATTAATTTTAATTTTTATAAAAATTTTAAGTGGGAGCAAAAAAAAAAAGTTAAATTTAAAATTTTAAGTAGGAGTAAAAATTTTAATTTTTAAATTTATATAAATTTTAAAAAATTATAAAAAAATTGTATAAATTTTAAAATTAATATTTTTTAAAAACAAAATAAAATTTTTAAATTTATTAAAATATAAAATTAAAATTTTTAAAATTAAAAATTAAAAATTTAAATATTTTTTAAAATTTAAAAATTTTAATTAAAAAAAAATTCAAAAGAAGCATAAAAGGAAAAAGAAAAAAAAAAGAAAAAAAAAGAAGAAAAAAAAAAAATATCCCTTCCCAAGGCAGAGCCTCTGGGAAGCGGCGGTAGTTTCAGGGGTGGGGGGTTGGAATGGGATATCCCTCCCTCAAACCGGATTTAACCCCGTTTGGGAGGGATATCCTATCCCCTCTTATTCTAAAAAAATTTGGATATAAAGAAGAGATATCTCCCTCTGTACCCGTTCCAAACAAGGGCTTAAGGTTTCATCAAAATAAAGTATAGATATAGATGTATAAAACTAGTCTAGTATGTGTTACATCCCAACCGTATCACATAATACCCGAATAACTTGGAACTAATGCCTAATCGAAAAAAAAAAATATATATATATATTTCCATCTAATCTTTTTATTTTAAATATTTTTATAAAAAAATAATAATAATATTTCGCTGACTAAGAGAGGGAAATAAAAAAAATTTATTTAATAATAATAATAATAATATTTTTATTATAATAATTATTTTTATTATGACTATATACTGACAATTGATATAAATAAAAAATATATATAATATAAAGATGGCATAATTATCGGTGCTTATAAATAAAATTAATAAAATAATAGTCAAAAATGTATCAACCGAAATCAAGCGAGTAATATTAAATTTACCCATATTATTTTATTTATTTTATAAAATATTATTTATTTTATATATTATTTATAAAGATACTTCACAATAAAATAAAATTCACATTAATATTTTTTAAGAGATTATAAAAATTAAGAAGGGAAATAATTTTGTCTCTTATTTCTCTTCCTAATTAGGTGATGCTTTGAAAACAAAAAAAAAAAAGAAGCGAGAGAAAATAATAAATTTTTTTAATTAATATATAAATTTATATAAATATTATTAAATTATTTTTTATTTCTAATTGATCAAAATAATGCTAAATTAGAAAAAAAAATTAAAAAATAAATAAATTGAGAAGATTATTTTTAATAAGACTAGATAAGACATTGTCTATATAACTTGGTAGCTAAATTAGTTTTCTAACATAATTAAATTAATATTATCCTAATTTAATTAGATTTTAACTTCAAATCAGATAACTTTATATCTAATCAAATTCTAATAAAAAAAATGTATAAAGGAAAAAAAGAAAAAAAAAGAAAAAAAAAAAGAAGAAGGGCATGAGTTAAAAATGTCAATTGCGTACCCGGGCTTTCGATCATGGCGGCTGCATGCAGTGCAGTTTGCCCGTTCGGTCCGGCATAGAATGCCGCCGGCGTTTCCCCTCCATCAGCACGGGATCCTATCAGGATCTGAACAACTTTGAGCGATCCCGACAGAACGCCTACATAAAGTGGCGATATACCTTCCTTGTCGACGATAGCCGCCAGCCCAGCATTCTCAGACATCAAAACTCTCGCCGCCGCCGCATGGCCTTCCTGGGCCGCCGTGTATAATGCAGTCTTCCCTTCCCAATCTGTGGCACGCAGCACCTCCTCCAACCAGCTGCCGTCCTCCTGCCGCTTAGCTACGGAAATGAAGAGTGACACAATTTGGTCGGCCCCGGCCCTCGCAGCGCAGTGAAGCGGCGTCTCGCCGGCCACATTGTGCGCACTCAAGAGGGAGCTGTCTCTGGTACAGATCAGCCTTGCAAGCTCCAAGTGCCCAAAATCAGCCGCAATATGGAGGGCCGAGTTTCCGCCGACGGTAACTCCTCGGCAATTCCTGCGCCGTGCTTGATCATCAGCGATATTATCAGCATCAGAAGGATCAATGGCCATTGATACCTCTTGCGGGAAGAATCCTTCGACTGTTCTCCAGTCCCCTCTCTGCAATGCCTTGAGCAACTTATAGTCCATATATTCCCGTTGTGGATCAAACATAGCTCGAGCACCGTCAGTGATAGGATTATGGATGCCTTCTGCAGCAGCACCGGCAGCGGCAGCCGCCATTGTGTGTTGATCTTACAGCTTCTGGCGGAGCCTTGAAGTTGAAGCAGAAACAGAAACAAACTGGATTACTTGATATTCAAGTGATAGTAAATTAAGATCGTATCGGGGCCTTTATTACTTGCTTCTAGTTTCAAATTAATATTTCAAATAAATCAGTTAGTGATGAGAAATAACATCCTTACATAACGTTTTATATATATATATATATATATATATATATATATATATATATATATATATATATATATATATATATATATAAAGATAGCTTAAAAATCAAACAATTCAAGATTAAAAGTAGATAAAACAAACATACACAATAAAGTATTCATGCATTCAAAGAGTTAAATAGTTCATACTTTTAGGCAGCGTTTGGTTGGGGGATAAAGGGAGAATAACCCCCTTTATCCCCCTATTCTTGCCAAACAACCTACAAAAAAGACAGGGGATAAAATTTTATTTTATCCCCTTCTTAACGGGTTATCCTAGGATAACCCGTTAAGATTTATCCCCCCACCCCCCCGGAATAGTGGTTTATCCCGGGGGCAGTGGATGGGAATTTTAATGTGAAATTTTATATTTTAAATTTTAAATTTCAAAATTGATTTTGAATTTTAAAATTTTAAAATTTTAATGTGAAATTTTAAATTTTAAATTTTAAATTTCAAAATTGATTTTGAATTTTAAAATTTTAAAATTTGAATGTGAAATTTTAAATTTTAAATTTTAAATTTCAAATTTGAATTTGAATTTTAAAATTTTAAATTTTGAATGTGAAATTTTAAATTTAAAATTTCAAATTAAAAAATTTCAAATATAAATTTTAAATTTTAAAATTTAAATTTAAAATTTACAATTAAATTTTTAAAATTCAATATTTAAAATAAAATTTGAAAATTAAAATTTAAAATTAAAGTTTAAAATTAAAATTTAAAATTTAAAATTAAAATTTAAAATTAAAGTTTTAAATTAAAATTAAAATTTATAATTTATAATTTATAATTAAAATTAAAATTTAAAATTTAAAATTTATAATTTTTAAAATTTACACTTTCATTTCCAATCTAAAGCTATCTACAACTTAAATTTTGCATTTACTAAAATATATTATAAAATAAAAATTATTATTTTTTTAGGTAAGATATAATTTATTACTTATAATTAAATTGTTTCAAATTAAATATAATTTTAAAATTAATTTTCCTACAAAAAAAGATAAGGGCAAAGTTGGTATTTTGAAAAAAATTCTATCTTCTTTTTCCATTATCCTCCACTATTCCATAATTTAACCAAACACTATTTTAGCTATTCCAGAGAATACCAACTTTTCAACCAAACGCAATTTAACTTTTATACTTCTTTATCCCGGAATAGCAAGCTATCCCAGGTATAAAAAAATTTATACCTCAGAAATTAATCCCCGAACCATGGTAACTCTTTTTCATTATCTTTTTCTTTTCTTTCTCTTTCTCTCTTTTCAATTACTTGGAGAGGGGGGAAGGAAGGAATTTTTTTAAATTTTTTTTAATTTTAGAGTTGTATAGGGAGGAATGTAAAAAGGTGCGAAACTTATTTAAACTTTGTTTTTGAATTAACTGGCTAATCTTTTAAAATTAGAATTTTAGCATATAATCTTTTAATTAATTCGATTTTAAATCATTTAATGATTTTTTTGAAATAAAGTTTAAGTTTTTTACTTACTTTAATAGAATTGTAGTCCCCTAAGTTTTGTAAAATATGTCACTCAAGTCAATAAAAGTAAGCCACACATTCAAAATTTAAATGTAAAAGTTATTTGCTCAAATCAAATGGATTAAAATGTTAGATAACTTAATTAGAATTTTTAGGGCCTACTTGGTTCAAGACATTTCCTAAGATAAAGAATTTTGAAATCCTATGTTTGTTTTATCACAGAAATTTGATATGGTAGGAATTAAACATTTTTATAGAATCTTATAATCTCTTAAAATGTGGGATTTAAAAAACCACCTCCTCCCTTTAAAAAAAGATTTCTAGAAAATTTAATTTAAAAGGACTAAAATACCCATTGGCAAATTTTATATCTATTCTAAAAATTTATTGAGTACAAGAGGTAAATAAAGTTATAAATTTTCTAAATTTAAAAATATTCAAATAAATTTTATATTTAAATAATTATGATTTTTCATATATCGAGACAAAAGGCATACAACTCCAGTGAGACAAAAGACATCAACAAAATAGCAGGAAGAGATCGCCCGTTTCTAGCATAAGTGACAAAAGACTTGATAGTTGATATTCGAGATTTCGAATTCGCAGTCTCATTATTTTAATATTACAGACACACAATATACAACCAAAACTGTTGGGTAATAAAAAAATTTAATTGGAGAGACTCGCCTATTGATCATCATGATTCGCTACACTCTTTTTTGTATACAAATTTTATTTGAAAAATAAAAAACAACAGCAATGCCAAAGAAGGCTTTCTCTTTTTCTTTTTCTTTTTTTCGGTAAATGTGTACTGAGTTCAGAGAAAAAAAGTAGCATGCTTAATGGACTTTTCTTCTCTAACAAATTCTTTTCTTTATTCAAGGAGTAGTTTGTAGCAATACTACTTAGCAAGTTTTGAATTAAACATTTGCTTATTCTATGTAATTTTGAAGAGCAATATTGCTAGATGTTTATGTTGGAATTTATTTGGGTTTTATGCGATTTTAAACTTGATTTTAATCTATAGATTTTTCTGGGTGACCAATATTAATGTACTTTACTTTGAAGTCCAAAAACTTAGTCCTCTACATGTAATATTTACTCCCATATCGAAAACTCATCATATGTAGAATACATTTATATACTCATTTATTATTGCTTGTATAAGTTAGAAGAAAGTGCGAATAATGGCTTCTCCTAAACACACACATGAGCCAGGCTGGGCGGGCGGCGGCGCGTGCGATCTTGACCAAATTTTTTTTTTTTTTTTTTTAAATTTTTGCTTAGCTTAACCAATCTTAGGAAGTGCCTTCTCGGGCTACTCAAGAGTCTTGTCTTGAAAAGTGCCTGGTGGGCTGCACTCTTACACTGAAATTTATAGTTTTGCTATTTTCCTTTTACTTCGAGCTTTTCTTTTACTGGATTTTTGAAAGTCGTTGGGTTCGCTACGCGCCATCTCGGAGTTGTGCCAACCGGGTGGACAGTGAAATTTTATTTCTAGGACAATGCTTCCACACTTCTCGACTCACAGGATTCATCTAATCTCTATTATTTTCTTATTAACATTATAATAGTAATTTGCATGATAGCATTTCGAATTTAAATTATTTAAATATTATTTTACTAAAAAAATTAATTTGAAAAGAAATATCCAACAGTTTACAACCAATAATCTTGTAGCATCCTCATCCAAAACCTAAATTTTTTTTTAACCATTTTTATCACTCCTCCTTTTCCTTTTTCCTTTTTTAAGTGAATTAGAAAATTTTAAACACCTTTGAGTGAGAGATAGTAGGAATTACAATCCTTTCGGTCATAAAATAATGCAGCAAGATAATACTATGTGTTAGTAATTATACTTATTTTAAAAAGTAGTTTATTGCACCATTATTCCCTTTCCTTTATTTATTTTTTTACTATTAGGTGCCTAACTTTTATATTTTATTGTACTTAGGTTCTAATCATGCAAATCCTGTTTAGATTTGACAAAATAGATAATGTCGACTTCAATAGAACACTACTTATTTATATAGTCTATAGTTATGATTTAGTAGCCGATCGATCAATCTCAACATTAATTTTTTTTTACGTATATGAAGAATTTGATCGTGGGGAGCTTCAAAAGTAGATGTTGTCAGCGAGGTCGAGGGGTTGTTAGTATGGATCGAGGACAACATCGAGGATGCTGAGATTGCGTAGATATAGATGAGAGATGCTAGGTGTACACTCCTTTAAGAGTATACATGCATTCTACATCCCACCAGGTAGGTATTATTTCACTCGTCATATCGAGTGACGAGTGGAATTCACCCCACATCAGTATGGGATGGGATGTAAGATATATACCCCTAAAGGGATGTATACTTATATATACCCGATATAGATATGGAAAAAGAAAAAAAAAGGTTAGAAATTAAAAAAAAAAAAAAAGAAAAAAAAGAAAAAGAAAAAAAAGAGATAAACATTAGGGGCTAATGGTGTAATTAATCCTTTTTAGAGGTTTAGGATCTGATTGTAGCTCAAAATAAATAAATAAATAAATAAATAAATAAATAGTTTGTGAAATTTTAATAATTTTATATGAGATGAAAATGAGGTTGTGACTGAATTAATAAGATATCATGAATACGAGTAATAATAATTGGGCTTAAATATCTTGAACTGTGGGTCGGATCGTTACATTTAGTATCAGAGCCAATCACCAGCAGGAAGTGTGTGACGAGTCTCGACTGAATTAGAATCTGAAAAATAAGGTGATAGATTATCTGGTGATTTTTAATTGTGTGTGTTTTAGTTGACGAGTACGTCATATCTAAACAGAAGGAGTTTGTGACACTCTAATAGTCTCAATGAGACAAGTCTCACATCGCCTCATAATTTTGGACTGTGTGTGCTTGAGCTGATAAAAATATCAAGTTTAAACGGGGGAGCTTCTGAAATCCTAATAGTCCCACATCGGATGTGTTTGATCTGACGAGAACGTTAGGTCTAAACGTGAGAATTTGAACTAACAAGAACGTCAGATCCAACCGGAAGGAGTGTGTAACACTCAAATAATTTCACATCGGATTTGTTTGAGCTGACAAGGATGTCAGATCTAAACGGAGAGAGTTTGAGCTGACGATGACGTCAGGTCTAAACAGGATGAGTTTGAGCTAACGAAAACGCCAGATTTAAACGGGATGAGTTTGTAACACCCTAATAATTTTATATCGGATGAGAATAAAATTATGACTGAATTTAGAAAAGACCACGGACACGAATAATAATAATTAGAATTAAATATTTTTTTACTGTAATTTGAACCCAACGAATTATTATTGTTGGTGAACCTAATTGTTACATATCTATCCTCTTCTACCAATATAAATCTAGCATTGAAGTGAATAGTGAGGCAGAGGTTTTTTTTTTTTTTTCTTTTCAGCATACGTACTTAGAGAAACTAGGAACTTTTTTTTTCCAAGCAATAACTATTTCATTTTCTTTTTCAGAAATTAAATTTTAACTCCTAACATGCACTTGGAAATTAACACAGTTTGTTTTCCATTTCAGCATCAAAGCTTCAGAAGAAGAACAAGAAGAAGAAGAAGAAAAAGAAGAAGAAATAGTTACAAAATGGCGGCGGCGGCAGCAGCTGCAGGTGCCGATATTGCTATCACCGAACTGGAACGTATGGACTACGAGTTGCTAAAGGCATTGAGGGTAGGGGACGAGAGATTCGTCACCAGATTCATCTGGCAGGAAACGGTATCTTCCGAAGTCGCAGATCACGCCGTAGCGGTGGGACTTGTTGATTCGGATGATAACATTATCATTGAGGCTGCAGGCCGCAGGAGTTGGGGTGGAGTTACCGCAGACGGAAACTCCGCACTGCACATCGTGGCCGACTTCGGGCACCTGAACCTCGCAAAGTTGATCTGCGTCGTAGACAGCTCTCTGTTGACTGCGCGCAATGCGGCCGGCGAGACCCCGCGATCGAATTGTATCCCTCTTCGTCACTGTCTTACGGCGGTGGGAGGGAGGCAGCCGGTTGGCGGCGGTGCTGCGTGCTGAAGATCGGGAGAAGAAGACTGCACTGTACGTGGCGGCCGAAGAAGGCCGTGCGGGGCCGACGAGAGTTTTGAAGTCTGCAGATTCTGGGCTGGCGGCTGTTGTCGACGAGAGAGGTGTATCGCCGCTTTACGTTGCTGTGCTGTCGGGATCGCTGGAAGTCGTACATATATGTAACAAACCCTGATTGAGAGGAGTAGGGAGAAGTAGAGAAGTGAAGTGGAGGGGAGAAGGTGAAGCTCTGAGAGAAGGTAGGGAAAAGTGGGGTTTTACTTGGCGAGCGAGGGCAACCATGGTTGGGTCAACCGTACCTGAGTAGGTGAGATGGGATAGTGCTGTCAGGCTCTGGAGAGTTCCGAGTGGGTCGGGTTGAGAAGAGAGGAGGAGAAAGATCCAGTAACAGTGAAGGGAAGCAGCTCCAGCACAGCGTGGCCTTATCTGCGAGCCCATGAAGAGTCCAGAAGCGGCCCGGTGGAGCCCAGAAGACATTTACAGTTTATGCAGTTTAGTACTCAACTAGAGTTTAATTACAATTCAGTCCAACAGAGGATAGTATAAATAGTAACTGTAATAACTAAAGACATAACGAAGATTTGAATCAAATTCCATTTCCTCTAAACCTCTCTCTCTTCTCTCCTCTCCTCTTCTCAATCTCATCTCTTCTCTCCAAATACCCAATTCTCTTAAAACCCTAATTTTCTCCAATTCAGATCAATGGAAGGAACCATCATCCTCACCGCCTAGCCGATTTCAGAGCAATCTCATCTCCAATCGGCTGCGGATCGTCCGGTTGTTACAAGTGGTATCAGAGCAGTTCCGATCCCAGGGATCGTGAGGAACTGGACCGCATTCAAGGCAACCAACGAGGCATCAGGCAACAATTCAAAGAGACAAGCAACAATCGAGGCACCAAACAACAATTCATGGCAACAGGCAACAAATCGAGGTTATAAGCAGCAGATCGAAATCATTAATCGAGGCAACAAGTAAATTCCGAAGCAATTCGCAATCGATCTGAGGTTTGAAGCAGCATACCCACCAAATTCCCACATCAGATCAACAAGCAACCCAGATTTGAACTGGTTGAAGGTACCGAGATCTTTCTAAGCTGTTTCGATTCAATTTCCTTTTTCCTACATTGTTGCAAGTGTAAACCTAGGCAAGGAGGAAGGTGGAAGCATCAGAAAGATAACAGTTCAAAATAGGGAAATCAAAATATAATAGATTCCATTATAATCCAAAAGATCCATACCTCATAGAGATGGCAGAAAGAACCACACTTAAGGAGATAAGTGAGCATATCAAAATTCTGGAGGAGAAGATACGTTCAATTCCAACTGAGTGCCATACCATTATAGAGAATAGGTTGCAGCAGTTTGGAATTGAGTATAATCAGAAATTGGGAACCCTAGTGCAACAGCTGGATGAGATTCAATTGTTGGGTCAACAGAGATTTGAGGCTCAACAGTTGGAGGCAGTGCGAAGACATGAGCAGCTGATGAAAGTATTAGGAACTCAAGCCACTTCTCACAAAGATGATCCATTGCCCTCAATTCAGATTAAAGAGGGTAGATCTGGGGTTCAAGAAATTCCAGAAAGTAGTACCAAATTTCCTTACAGACAGGACAAAGGGAAGGGAGTGTTGCCCAATCCTCATTTAAGTACAAAAAATTTGGTCCCACAACACAATCAGAGACAGCATCATTACATCCCATATCCAAAGTTGGATTACCCCTCATTTGGAGGTGAAGAGCCAAGAGAATGGCTAAGTAAAAGTGAACAATTTTTTAAGCTCTATCAAATTCCAGAAGAGCAATGGGTGGAGGTGGCAACTATGCATTTTACTGGCAAAGCACATAGGTGGAAGGAAGTGTACATGATTGATAAACCAGAGTTAGAGTGGGCAGAGTTGGTAGAAGCTGTTTGTAAAAGGTTTGATGAAGCCTCAATAAAAAAATTAGTCAGAGAGTTCAACAAATTGGAGCAAACTGCAAGTGTGGAGGTTTATCAAGAAAAATTTGAAGATCTGAGAGTGAGAATGTTATACCTCAATCCCACCTTGAGTGAAGATCACTTTATTCAAAGTTACATCAGTGGACTTAAGGAGGAGTTGGTGCCATTTATAGATCTATCTAATCCCACTTCTTTGGAAGAAGTATATGAGCAAGCCAAGTTGCATGAGCAGGCTCTTGCAATCATGTGGAAGAAGCACAGGTTTACTAGCAGAACTGGGAGTGGACAGCCATGGGGCAATCAAGGTTATAAGACTTATAATCAGAAACCCAACCCTGGCAGTGGGGAAAGCAACAAATCTGTTACCCCAAACGGTGCTGCTTGGCAACCTGCAGTCAGCAGGCAAGTGATAGAGCAGAGAAGGGCTGCAGGATTGTATTTCAAGTGTGGTGATAAGTATTTCCAAGGGCATCAGTGCCAAGGAAAAACTCTAAACCATATTGTAAGTGAAACAGAAGTAGTGGAGGTATTTGATGAAGTAATGATTCAAGAAGAAGGAGTTGAAGAGGAAGAACAATCTGAACCAAAAGAGATGGGCATTTCTGTTCATGCCCTAAGTGATGAAATTCATCAGGAAACTATTAAAGTGCAAGGGGAATTGAGAGATAAACCATTGGTGATACTCATAGATATAGGAAGTACTCACAGTTTTATCAATTTCCAAATAGCAAAAGAATTAAAGGCCAACATGGTAGCAGCAGCACCCCTCATTGTTACTGTCGCTAATGGCCACAAAGTGCTTTGCAAGTTGAAATGTCCGGGGTTTCAGTGGATGATGCATGGAGAGCAGTATCAGGCAGACCTCAGGGTTATCCGATTGGATGGTTCTAGTATAATCTTGGGCATAGATTGGCTCAAGAAGTATGGCAAGGTCACTTTTGACTATTCCAATAACTCTGTCACTTTCTGTAAAGAAGGAAAACCTATCACTGTGGAGGGTATTACAGAAGGAGCTAGGCTTAAAGCAATTGGAGCCAAGCAATGGATAAAGGCAGGAATGCAAGGCCACTGCTGCGCAATTGCTCAGCTCAAAGATGATTCCTTAAAAGGTGAGGATCCCATTCCCACAGAGATAGAGGAGGTACTGGAACAGCACTCTAATATATTCCAAGAACCTAAAGGTCTACCTCCTAAAAGAGACCAAGATCATAAAATTCCACTACAGCCAGGAGTACAACCAGTTAATACTAGGCCTTATAGGCATAGCCACGAACAGAAGGGGGAAGTGGAAAAGCAGGTAGCTGAATTGCTCAAGTCAAATTTTATTCGAAAAAGTACAAGTCCCTATGCTTCCCCTGTACTCTTAGTAAAGAAGAAGGACCAAAGCCGGAGGATGTGTGTGGATTACAGGCAGTTGAACCAAGCCGCGATTAAAGATAAGTATCCCATTCCCATTATTGATGATCTGTTAGATGAATTGGAGGGTTCTAAATGGTTTTCTAAGATTGATTTAAGATCGGGGTATCATCAAATTAGAATGCATGATAAAGATATAGAGAAGACAGCTTTTAGAACTCATGCGGGGCATTATGAGTTTTTAGTTATGCCTTTTGGGCTAACTAATGCTCCGGCGACGTTCCAATCCTTAATGAATGAGATTTTCCAACCTCATCTCAGGAAATTCGTGTTAGTATTTTTTGATGATATCCTAATCTACAGCAAGAGCTTAGAAGAACATGTCTGTCACTTAAGAATGGTGTTGAAACTGTTGGAAGAGCATCAACTTTTAGCCAAAAAAAGCAAATGCTCCTTTGGGCAGAGTCAAGTGGAGTACTTGGGTCACATCATATCATCAAAGGGGGTAGCAACTGACCCCAGCAAGATTGAAGCTATGGTCAGATGGCCTAAACCAACCACTGTGAAGGAGCTCAGGGGGTTCCTTGGACTCATAGGTTACTATCGCAAGTTTGTTAAGGGGTATGGGGCAATCAGCAAACCACTGACTGAACTTCTCAAGAAAGATGGTTTTAAGTGGAATGGAGAAGCCCAAGGTGCTTTTGACAAACTGAAGGAGGCAATGGTTACTGCTCCTGTATTGGCAATGCCAAACTTTAGCAAACCTTTTGTGGTGGAAGTAGATGCAAGTGAGATTGGAATGGGGGCTGTGCTTTCACAGGAAGGAAAGCCATTGGCTTATCTAAGTAAGGCAATCAGCCCAAGAAATTTGGGATTCTCTACATATGAAAAGGAATTTCTGGCTATACTATTAGCTGTGAATAAGTGGAAACACTATCTTAGTCCCCGACCTTTCATCATTAAAACAGATCATGAGAGCCTGAAATATCTGTTGGAGCAAAGGATCACCACTGCAGTTCAGCAGAAGGGAATGCTCAAATTAATGGGTTTAGAGTATAGTATTATGTACAGGAAGGGAAGGGAGAATCTGGCTGCTGATGCCTTATCCAAGGTTATACCTGAGGGGGGCAACAGCCTAGCCATATCTACTTCCATACCTGTGTGGATGGAGGAGGTGAAAGAGAGTTATAAGGATGATCCCAAGGCTCAACAGTTACTGAGGGAAACATTACTATCACAGGGTTCTCCAGGAAATTACAGTCAACAGCAAGGGCTATTGAGATATAAGGCTAGAATATATGTGGGGTGCAGTGGCCAGTTAAGGGAGACTCTGTTAGATCAACTGCATTCAACTGCAGTAGGGGGCCATTCTAGTATTGACAATACCTATCGCAGGATTAAACAACACTTCTATTGGCCTGGATTAAAGAGGGATGTGGAGAGAAAAGTTAAAGCTTGTGAGGTGTGTATTAAAAATAAGGTGGAGGGAACTCCCTACGCTGGGTTGCTACAGCCACTTCCCATACCCACTGAAGCTTAGCAAATGGTGAGTATGGATTTTATTGAAGCCCTCCCTAGATCTGAGAATAAAGACACAATAATGGTGGTGGTAGATAAGCTAACTAAGTATGCTCACTTCATACCTTTAGCTCATCCTTATACAGCTCTCACCATTGCAAAGGCTTTCATGGACACAGTATATAAATTACATGGGATGCCCAGTGGGATCATCTCAGACAGGGATAAAGTGTTTACAAGTGAATTCTGGCAAGATCTGTTCAAACTTTCAGGGGTTAAGCTGCACATGAGCACTGCCTACCACCCTCAAACCGATGGTCAGACAAAACGAGTGAATCGGTGCTTACAGACCTATCTACGTTGCATGTGTTCGGAGCATCCCCACAAGTGGGTGAAATGGATATGTAGTGGCCCTAATTCCCATGCAGCGTTCTTCCGATGAATCCACTGTTAGAGCACCTAGTGTTGGTGTATCTGGCCCATGGTGCATCAATGGGATGCCACAGATGGACCCTGTGTGTTATTATTAGCTGTGTAGGCCTTCGGCTGAGTTTGCCGAAATTTCGGAAAAGAATTAGGCCCAACAGAGGTCGGAAATGGATTCAGCACGGAAAAACGCTTGAAAACGGCTATTAGCTTGTTTGTTTCTGAGTCCGGATGCCCAAAAACGGACTCCCGGAAGTTTTTAGTGGAAAATGGTGCATGGGAGGGGCCGTAGACCGCCGGGATGCCACGTGGCGGCCTGTCATTGGCCGGTTCAGGATGCGCGGTCCACAGAGCTGCGCGGCGGGGTGCACAGACCCGGCGCATGGACACGTGGCACCGCCTGATTGGCGGGCGCAAGGCGCGCGGTCTACCGGGTGAGCGCGGCGGTGCATGGACCAAGGCGGGGGCACGTGGCAGCCTCCGGTTGGTCGGTGCACGCGGCGCGGTCCACGGAATTCCGCAGTGGAATGCGTGGACCGGGTGTAGGGGACACGTGTCACCCTCTGGTTCGCGGGTGCACCGTGCGCGGTGCACGGAGCCGGGGCCGGTACCTCGGGGCGCGTGCGCACGACGGGGCCATGCCGCGCGCCTGGCGCGGCCGCCGACCGGTCAGCGGGTCAACCGGGTGGACACGCGTCGCCCGCTGGTTGGCGGGCGCCCACCGCCTCACTGTGCGGGGGCGGGCCACGTGGCAGCTCGGGGGTGGCCCGAACAGCTGTTTGCTGTTCGGCGGGCCACGTGGCGGCACCTGGTGGATTCGGGCGTGAACAGTGTTGGGCCGGCCCAACACTGTAGCCGCCCGAAAGTACCGGGCGCCCGAAAGTTGGGCCCGAAAGCCCATTGACTTGTCTTTTTGGGCTGATTTCGGGTGAGGCCTATAAATAGGCCCCTTGGTGCTCGTTTTTGAGGCTTTTCCCGAGAGTTTTAGCCATTGAGCCCGTCACCAATTCTCTTCCTCTCCCTCTTGTGCATCTTTTGACGAAGGTTCAGGATTTTTGGAGGCCGCGACGACGGCGACTTCTGCATCGGGGTGCGGAGCGATGATCTACTGTTGGAGGCCCATTTTCGTCGCAGTTTAGTCTGGGAGGTCTACCGGGCTACCCCGACGTTATTTTTGGACGATTTCTACGGTGACGGTTTCTTAAGAGGTAAATCTACATTTTCCGTGTTGGACACTTTTTCTGGATCCGAGTTTTTCTTGGGGTTCTGGGTACATTTTTAACCCCCTTTGCGACTGTTGGTTGATTTGGACAGCACCTACTTGTCGGATTTTTATCTCCTCATCCGGACATCGAAATTCGACGTTTCATGACTCTATCGACATCTACTCTTCGCGAGGATCGCCGTCATATTTTTATTGGAATTTTTGGAGGAAGTTTTTCAGGTGAAAATTTCGTGTGAATGGGACTGTTCACCACAGATTTTGGGATTTTGGAATTTGTGTGGATTAAAGTGTAATTTTGGTGTATGTTTGTACCCAGGAGGTTGTGAGCACTTCTACCGTATTGTTGGCTTGGTGGGATCTGTGATTTGACTGTTTTGGGCTTTCTCAGCTGTACGATTCCGGGCAGTTAGCATTTTCATGTGGGTGACCTTGCTTCCAAGAACGCTGGACTGTGTACTAATTCTATGTGTGTAGGATCATGCAGGTTAGAAATTGGAGTATTAGCATGTATAAAACTGTATGTTGTATCTCGTATATCAGTTGATGAATCTTTTGATCCCTACTTTTTGTTAAGTAGTGAAATCTTGGAACTTGACCTAGCACCCCTGTCATATGTTTCATGTTCAGCCAGTCTGTAGAAAACTCCAACTTGGGCTAGGTTTTTTTTATTGCTCTAGACATTCCACATCACGATACTTCATTTCACTTTGGACTTAGCTTTTCCTCGCCCGAGTTGTGGGCCGAGAGGTCGGTTGGTTGTGGGATGCATTTGCACTCGTGTCTGGGGACCGAGTGGAGTTGATAGCAGTCTGTAGATTTGACTTCTTTGGGAGAGTGATAGTGATGGTAGATCTGGGTTCTTGGAAACTGTCAGAGAGACAGTGAGTTTCAGCTGTGTAGATTCCAGCCAGTGAGTGAGTCAGTGATTTGTTTGGTAGTCGATCTTATTGATCGAGGATTGGATCATAGCCTGCATGAGCCACATTTGAGCTTTACAGAGATACTTTACAGTGATACTTATGGGTTACTTTGACTCGAGCGGGTCGCTCCCCTCGAGTGCCACTCCGGAGTAGGCGAGACCGGGTTGTTGTACCGGCGTAAGTTTGAGATGTTCTTTAGCGACTTGTTGTTGCATTTGTCCCTCTGGCTGTGCTTTTGTTGGCAGCCATGGACGCCCTACGTAAGTCCGCTCCTCCGGGACGTAACGGCAGTAGGTTGGCGCAGGTTTGACTGGACCCGATGTGGCAGTCAGTTTTGATTGGGTGATCAGGGAGGAGAGTTAGTTGTGGCATTATGTTCTTTCTGTTCCACTGTTGAGCATCTAGCTAGAGGCATAGTAGCTGTAGAGTTACTTTTCCCAGCTTTCCTTACAGCACTGCATATGTTACTTTTTGCCTCTGGTAGACTTAGTGGGCAGACCGTCGGGCTTGTTGGCGGCACCCACTGAGAACTACTGTGGGATGTAGTTCTCACACCCGTCGTGGTGTCTTCTCCCCAGGGACTTCTGCTCCGGTTCCTGCAGCTCCTGTTGCTGATCCAGCTCCTTCTGACCGAGGTAAGGGAGTCGCGAGATAGATCCCCTCCTGTCATCTTCAGTGTGTGAGTAGATGTACCCCAGTACTATTTTGGTGTGTGTTATGTCGAGTGACTGTTGTAGTGAGGTTTTGAGTTGTACCTTTCTTTCCTGCTTTTCTGAGAGACTCTTGTATTCTGGTGAGGTTGGTCTGTATATTTGTGAGTTGTAGTTTTATTTTATGTATTTTATTCCAGCTTTTCTCTTTCAGCTCTGATATCTGCTAGTGTAGATGTTTCTTTGCAGGTTAGTCGCTACGCCTATACGGGGCATCCCGTATGGGCGGCGGATCTGTTGGCGAGCCGGGGCGCAGTATCGCCCCGGGGCGTGACAGGATAGCCCTAGCCGAGTGGTGGTATAACTCCAATTACCACTCCTCTTTGGGAACAACTCCCTTTGAGGCCCTTTATGGTTACAAACCCCCAAATCCTTCCCGGGTTTTCTTAGATGGAGACATTAATTCCACAGTTAAGGAGTGGAAAAAAGACAGAGATGGGGTGATGCAAGGGCTGAGGGATCGGCTGCTAGAAGCCCAAAACCGAATGAAACAAAATGCGGATAGAAGGAGAATTGATAAGGAGTATCAGGTGGGGGAGAAGGTATACCTCAAATTACAACCTTACCGTCAAAGCAGTGTCGCCACAAGAAGGAATTTGAAGCTCGCTTCTAAGTACTTTGGCCTGTATGAGATATTACAAAGAGTTGGACTAGTAGCTTATCGGCTACAACTACCTGAGTATGCCAAGATCCATCCTGTATTTCATGTCTCACAGTTGAAGAAGGGCGTGCTGACATCTGAGCCCCAACCGGAATGGGAGCTTCAAGTTGGAGAAGAGGGCCAGTTACTAACCCAGCCAGAACAGGTTTTGGGAAGGAGGTTGCTGAAGAGAGGAAATCAACCCATCACGCAGGTTCTTGTTAAATGGAGTAATCTGGGCCCTGAGAAAGCGTCGTGGGAGGACTACAACACTATGAGGACTAGGTATCCATCCTTCGATCCTTGAGGACAAGGATGCCTCCATGGGGGGTGGAGTGTAACAAACCCTGATTGAGAGGAGTAGGGAGGAGTAGAGAAGTGAAGTGGAGGGGAGAAGGTGAAGCTCTGAGAGAAGGTAGGGGAAAGTGGGGTTTTACCTGGCGAGTGAGGGCAACCATGGTTGGGTCAACCGTACATGAGTAGGTGAGATGGGATAGTGCTGTCAGGCTCTGGAGAGTTCCGAGTGGGTCGGGTTGAGAAGAGAGGAGGAAGATCCAGTAACAGTGAAGGGAAGCAGCTCCAGCACAGCGTGGCCTTATCCGCGAGCCCATGAAGAGTCCAGAAGCGGCCCAGTGGAGCCCAGAAGACATTTACAGTTTATGCAGTTTAGTACTCAACTAGAGTTTAATTACAATTCAGTCCAACAGAGGATAGTATAAATAGTAACTGTAATAACTAAAGACATAACGAAGATTTGAATCAAATTCTATTTCCTCTAAACCTCTTTCTCTCTCCTCTCCTCTCCTCTTCTCAATCTCATCTTTTCTCTCCAAATACCCAATTCTCTTAAAACCCTAATTTTCTCCAATTCAGATCAATGGAAGGAACCATCATCCTCACCGCCTAGCCGATTTCAGAGCAATCTCATCCCCAATCGGCTGCGGATCGTCCGGTTGTTACAATATATTGATAGGATCCAGATCGGAGGCATTCTATGCCGGACCGAACGGGCAAACAGCACTGCATGCATGCAGCAGCCATGATCGAAAGCCCGGCTAATTAATTAATTGACCCTTTTAACTCATGCCCCTAAATTAATTAGATTTGTGGTTATTTGATTATCAGTTAAAATTCAGTTAGATTAGGCCTGTGAGCTAAATTATGGAGATCCGATGCTTTCAATTTAGTGTTAGAATTTTTGAAAAAAATATGTTATTTCATTAAGTTGGGCCCAAAATTTTGATGAGTTTGATATTTTTTACAATTGATGCAAAAAATTTTTAAGGGATCAAAATGTTTCGATCGGGTGTCCTGTTTTGGCATACAAACTTTATTTGACGTCCGGTTAGGACATGTTAGGATACTCTATTAGCATGCTACACAAAATATACTCATATTTCATTTCAATAACTAACGAAAATAACTAACGAAAATAAAATTTTTCATTCTGTTGCTCCATTTCGTCTTAAAACGGGACAAAAAATTTATTGGCATCCTTCCCAAACTAATTAGTTTGGAAACAGTGCATATGGGCACCGCGTGGCAGACACGACGCTCATTTATGTCCCGCCCCACTATTTTCTCTTTCTAAATCTAATAAAGTTAGGTACATGGACGCAGCTTTGCCAAGTGGCACCCATCCACATTATCCTCAAACAGTTTGGGGACGATGTCTATAAATTTTTTGCTCCTTAAAATGTATAAAATTTTAAATATTAAATATTAAATTATAAAATTTTAATTTTAAATTTAGATTTTAGATTTTAGATTTTAAATTTTAGATATGAAAATTTTAAATTTTAAATTTTAAATTTTAAAATTTAGATTTCTATTGAAAATTGAAAATTAAAAATAGAAATTTTTAAATTTCAAATTTAAATTTTCAAAATTTCAAATTTAAATTTAAATATTAAATTTTCTATTTTAAATTTTTAATTTTTAATTTTTTTTTTATATAATTTTTTTTTTTTGAGAAATAACAGCATGCTGCCGCTTCATTTTTTTTTAAAAAAAAAATTTAAAATCTAAAATGTAATTTTTATTTTTTTAAAATTTTAATTAGTAGAAATACGGTGAAATTATATAGTATGTATCTGAACAGTATAAAAATTAAAACTATGAAATTATTTAAAGTTACAAGATTTTTTATTTCATGTAGACCAAGTAATTACAAATTGTATAATATTAATAAAAGTCTAGATCAAAATATAACATATGTGAATTGCCACCATAGAAATTACAGCGGAACTACTGCAGTGGAAACCAACACTTGCTAAGAGAGCTGGCAACTCAGGAAGCACCCCTCTTCACTATTTAGCAGCAAGTTTAAACAGAGATAGGGTGCGCCAACTATTAAACCATGACACTTCTAGCTTACCTCCGGAATGTTAAGGTTTCGTTTGGATTCGGTATAGAACCGGAAATTAAAAGGATATTTTTTTTATTTTTTCAGACGCATCAGAAATCAATTGGTATAACTTGTTCCGACACAACTACAATAAGTAAGAATTACTGTTCTCACTCTTTCCAACCATCCTCTTACATGTCTACTAAGGCACCATCTCTCACCTCATTATTATATAATAAAGTTTGAGGGCAAAAAGATAATTTACCTTAATTAAAACTCTTTATTCTTTTTATTCCTCATTCTCATATCAAACACAAAATCTCTTATTCCTGAAACAATCTTAAATACTTTTTTATACTAGTTCCGTACTTTATATTTATTTCTGGAATAACTAGTTCTGTCTTATTCCATTACCCAGGGCACTTAAAAGAACATGCCCCATACATGTTGCTGCTGATTTACGGAGACTCCCTAAAATTCGTGAGCTTATTAACTATTGCCCTGATATGGACGGGTTAGTAGATCAGGAAGGAAGGAGTTTCCTGCATGCTGCTGTTGTGCACACGAGAGCGGAAATAGTTGAGTTCGTCGGCCGGCGCTCGTTGTTTGTGAAAATGTTGAATGCGAGGGATTGTGAAGGCAATACACCGTTACATCTTGCTGTACAATCCAAGAGCCGAACTATATATAGTGGGTTTCTTATTGTCAAACAAAAGCGTACACCCGAGTGTTCGAACAAGGATGGTCAAACACCTCTAGATCTTGCAGTAGCTCAGCTCGACTTTGGCTTCGCTATGAAGGAGGTAAAACAATTTCCTACTCTTTAATCATTTTAACTATTCTAGCACTAGCTAGCAATAGCATTGATCACACTAAAAAAAAAAAAAATTAATATACAAATGCCTTTTAGACTACGCTTGACATAAGCGTCTCTAAATATTTCTATAATACTGAGAATGCTGATGTTTCGAAAAAACGTCGTCATATAAATTTTTTATTATATTAAATTAATTAATTAAATGATAAAATTTATTATTATTTTTAATTTTTCGACGCTCTAAAGCGTCAGAATTTTTAAAAACTCTGACGCTTTAAAGTGTCAGTACATATTTTATCGACAATTAGCATAAGTGTCGGCATATACATAGCGACTCTTGCCAACACTTTAACCGATGCTTTTAAACGCGACGCTAAACTATATTAAGATTTTTTTAATTATTATTAAGTATACAAACAAGCGTCTTTAAATATTAATTTTTTTTAGTGTCACAACTAAAACTCTTTATTCCTCTTATTCCTTATTATCATACCAAACACAGAATCTCTTATCGCTGAAACCATCCGAAACACTTTTTTACACTAGTTCCGTACTTTATATTTATTTCTGAAATAATTAATTCTATCTTATTCGGTTACCAAACAGCCCTGTGTGGTATTCTAAAATTAACCGACTATAAAAATAAGAAACATTAACTCCATTCACCAGCATATAAGTAATTATATAAAACTTTTTATGCGAACTCATAAATTATGCATTGCAGCTAATTAACACATGCAGACATTGCACAAGGCCCTTTTTTTTTTTTTTTTTTTTTTTTTTTTTTTTTTTTTTTTTTTTTTTTAAAAGCAGATTCTACGTAAGCAGAACTCTTAAATCCAACGACACTGAAGCTAAACAAAAAAAGAAAAAAAAAAAACATAGTACGAGAGAATTAATTTTAAGTCAAAAGACACGGAAAGCAAGAAAAATAAAAAAACGCCAAAGATATAAACAGAATTATTAAATAAAAAGGCACCAAGATAAAAAAAAAAAAAAAAAAAATTAAAAACAAAAAGCACCAAAGCAGAATTTTTAAATCAAAATGATGCTTAAAAAAAAAAAAAAGAAAAACCCTCAACTCAAAAGACACCAAAGCTAAAAAGTTAAAAACGAAAGAAAAAACACCAAAGGTAATAATACAGTTCTTACATGAAAAGACACCAAAGCTAGAAATAAAAAAGCAAAAAAAAAAAAAAAAAAAAAAAAAAAAAAAAGCACCAACGCTCTAAGCGCAGCTCTTACATAAAAAAAAACACTAAAACTAAAAATAAAAAATGAAAATTTTAAAAATTATTTTTTTAAAAAAAATCTGTACTATAAGTAGAATTCTTAAATTAAAATTGTGAGATACTGAAATTTTACAAATTACAAAGGGACAATTATGTTAGTTTTTCTACACTGTAAAAAAATTGATATATTGAGCCGGAATATACACTCCACGCCGTCCACTAATAATTTTAAAATAACTAATAAAATTTATTTTATTTTAAAATAAATAAAATATAAAATAAATATAAAATATATAAAAAATAGGTTTAATAAAAATGACCAAATATTTCTCTCAAAAAAAAAATAAAAATGACCAAATATCTCCTTGTGCTTTATTGTCGTCTCAAATTGATCCGAAAATTTTAAATTATTTATTAATTGTTGAATTCAACCGTAAATTTTTATAGAAATAAATTGGCACATTAAGTTAATTATAATTAATATAATAAAATCATATCAATAAAATTATTTAATAAATTATTAATTTTTATAGTATTGACTAGGGGTGTCAACGAGCCGAACACGAGCGAGCTGGGGTCGGCTCGTGTTCGGCTCGTTTATTATTAAACGAGCCGTACACAAGCTGGCTCGTTTAAATATCGAGCTGAAAAATTCGACTCGTTTATTAACGAGCCGAACACGAGCTGGCTCGCGAACAATAAATTTGATTTTCATTCCTACTATTAGATTTTAACTCGGCTCGCATTCGGCTCGTTTATTAACGAGCCAAACACGAGCTGGCTCGCGAACAATAAGTTTGATTTTCATTCTTACTATTAGGTATAAAGTTAAAAAAAAAAATTAAAAAATTAAAATTTTAATCTAATAATTAATATATATATATATATATATATATATATATATATATATATATATATATATATATATATATATATATATATATATATATATATAAAATTAGGCTAGAATACTATCGATATCACCAAGCCATTGGTGCTATCAAGTTTTTAACTGTTGGATGAAAAAATATGCGGTTGGGATTATAGTGGTCCCCTAGGATTTACTAGGTGGTTGGTTGAATAGTAAAAATCTTAGGGGACTACTATAATCCTAACCGCATATCTTTTCATCCAACGGCTGAAAACTTGATAGCACCAATAATTTGGTGCTATCGATAGTATTCTAGCCGAACTATATATATATATATATATATATATATATATATATATATTCGAGCTGTTATCGAGCCGAACACGAACAAGCTAATCCTAGTTAGTGTTCGGCTCGTTTATTAAACGAGCTGAAAAATTCGGCTCGTGTTCGGCTCGTTTACTAAACGAGCGATTCGATCTCGAGCTCATTTTGAGCCGAACACGAGTTGGCTCGGAAACAACGAGCTGGATTGCCACCCCTAGTATTGACAAAGTGTGTAGGAGATTTCTTTAATTTATATTTTATTTATTTTTTGAACTATAAATTATATAAATATTGAGATATAGAATAAATATATGCGAACTAATTTAATAAAGTTTAACATCCGCTAGTTTACCAATTATTTTAAATTTGTGGATATATTTGAGATGATAGCAAAGCATATAATATTAATTGACGTAATTTTTAATATAGTAATTATTGAATATCAAATATATAAATATAGGTATCTATTAGTTTAGATTTTTAAATTACAATGATTGTCTCGAATAATTTAATATGGTATCCTAGCCGTTCATACTAAATTCTTAACATTATTTAATCTTTTCTTATTTAATTAAGCTCACATCTTGAATTTTATTAAAAAGTCTCGATCCAAAACGTAAGAAAGAGTGTTAAATATAAAATATATAAAATATTATTTTTTAATAACTTAAATTTATTTAAAAATTATAAAATATAAAATATATAAAATATTATTCTCTAATAATTTAAAATTTTAAAGTGCAACAGTTTGTTTCATATATTTAACAATAAGTCCAGACATAAGTACAATGGTTGTTTTATATATTTTAGGACGAGTCCAAAAAAAAGAAAAATTAAATATAAAAATATATTATTTTTGTTTTTTAATAGTTTAAAATTTTAAACTATAATGATTATTTTGTATTATTTAACAGTAATAATAAAGGTGGAGATCGACTAAAGTGTACGAGATATATATATATATATATATTATGAGAGAGAGAGAAAGATAGCACATTATCTATTTTATTCAAAAGTAAAAGGTTGAGAAGGTCTTGAGTAGGACATAAAAAATAAATAAATAAATAAATAAATAAAAATAAAACCCCACCTTACAACATTTGACTGAGTACTATATCCTCGCTTATGGGATGTCCAATACAACTTTAAAATTAATTTGAACAATTAATAAAGATTGGAATAGAACTTTAAGATTCAAAAGTGAGGCCAATCAAATGACTCACCAAAAAAAGGCCTAAGAATTGAGACACGCAAATGTTTAAATTATGCATCTTGTAGTGTAAAATATCGATATAAAAGGTATTTTTCTTTGTTAATTCATATTCCATAGAATTGGTCTTTTTGAAAAGGATGAACAACAAACACCATCCTAATTAGAATAAATATTTGAATTTGTTAAAGATAAATTAATTAAAATTTAAATATTAATTTGAATAGAATTTCTAATTGTACTATAATTTAAGTATATTTTAGTTGGGCTTTATATGTAGCATAAGTGGAATTGAAGCTTGGATAAGTGGTAAAGCTCTTTGGTGATGCCTGTACGAGAGAGAAGAGACATGTCGAGAATTCATCTATATCTCTTTGTTCTAGGAACTATATTACAGGAACATCCTTTTGTATATAATATATATGTCTATTTTTTTTTTTTTAGAGAAATGTAGCATATTATTCGCTTCGTTTATTTTTAAAATAAACTTAGCTGGAAATGTGAAGCAATTAGACTTCGAACTCGGGTCTCGAATATCAACCATCAAATCCTTTACCACTTACACTAGGAACAGTTAATTATATATATGCCTATTCATTCTTCAATAAAAGTATTTAAAAATTTTTGACTAGTTATATTATTTAATATGATATCAGAATAAGAAATCCTTTCTAGTTATATTTTTTTGACTAGTTATATTAGTTAAATCGAGTAAGGTCTAAATATTAATTAAATACAAATAATTTAATTAGATTAGAATTAAAGTAACTTTTGATGTAAGATAAATAAATAGAGAGAGCCGAACTAGTATACTTGATAATATATCGATAGTGTTTACTATTAATTTTTTTACTTTTTAATCCTACCAACCTCCCCTAAGTTAACCTTAGGCATCACTGTGTAGCAGAAGAATCCAATGTATTTTGTTTCTAATTAGTAAATTTTATTTTATTTATATTTTTTTTATAATTATGTAAATTTTTACTGAAAAAATATATTTATGATAAAAATTTTGATTAAACATTTTCGAATATCGGATACCAAAGCTTGTACCACGCTAAGCTTATCTCCTTTTGTTAGATCAGTAGGTACAGCTTGTTTCTGTTGGCACACAATATCCATAAGAAAACTTATTCTTAGGAAGAAAAGGATAATATATTTTTTATTTATATTTCGTTCTTTAAAGTACAAGAAAGAGAATTGGGCAAGTTGGAGAAGGAATGATTCTGTAGAAATTTTCTGCAAGGTCTTAATCTCCAAATTGTGCTATGTTCGACTACTTGCGATCGGCTTTACTTCTCGTTGCCTGAAACTGAGGAGTTTTGGACTTCTGTTGATGCTGAAGAGAATGGCGGTTATGGAGAGATGCTGGCTATTTATTTATAAGTTAAAAATAATTTTAATTTTTTGTTTCGTGGCAATAGGCTAAGGAAACTAGTAAGTTGAATGGGATGAGTCCAATAAATTAAGTCGGACTACAGTTCACAATAAATCTAATAACAAGGGACCAACAATACGCCCGACGTTCAAATAGGTTGAGTCCGATCGATATCCACGGACGTTATATTTGTACGCTTTAAATAAATTGATTCTGTATTATTAACCGTTTGAGCTTTTGGGATTAATGATTAGCGCCAACAATCCGACAAGTGGTATTAGAGACAGTGGCACGGGTTTTGATTCCCACACAATACATGTGTTGAAAATTGCATGTGTGAGGAACCTCAATAGCGTTGGAAGGATTTATGAATTTTTGGACGGAATCATGAGAGGAAGAGCGAGAGAGAGAGAGAGAGAGAGAGAGAGAGAGAGTGACAGAGTGAGAGAGAGACACAGAGGGAGAGAGACTGGCCGGTCGAGGGAGTGCTCCGGCGAGAGATCGGGACAGCGAGGTAGGGTGAGGAGGCGAGAGGACGTGTCCGGGGGCCCCTGTGTGTGTCGCGGGGGCCGTGGGCGCGAGCGGTCTCTTGGCAGCGCGCGCGTTCGGAACCATGGACGCGTGCATGAGCTTCCCTTTTGTCGCGATCCGTGGGTTCCCGGCAGGACGCGACACCTGCCCCACTCCTGGAGGGATTCGGATGGAGCGTCGCGTTCGAGATTTCGGGGCGGAGCTACCTCACGGGCTCACCCATCCGGACACGCCTTCCCCCTGCTTCGGGCCTTCCCCAAGTCTCTGAGTGGACCTCGACGCCGATGGATACCCAAGCGGGGATGTGGTATGGTTGATTCCCGCGCCCGGTCTACTCCCCTCCTCCCGCTGAAGACTGTGGACTTGGTGAAGACGGCCGACGCGATAGATTCCTGCGCCTTGGGTCGAGTCCCGCGCCTCAAGACCCAGCGCCTGATGCCCGGGGTGTCCTGGGCTGACGACCAGGGGTTTTCCCTCTGCAGCTTCTTGGAGCCACCACCTAGGGCGCCCCCCCCCCCCTCCCCCCCCCCCCCCCCCCCCCCCCCCCCCCCCCCCCCCCCCCCCCTTCACCCTCCTTGTCGGGTCATGTCGCCTGCCGCACCCCGCCTCTGCCCATGCCACCTTCCCATCCATCAACACCGACAGATTCCAAGTCTCCTACTGGCCCCCGCCTTCGCTCCTACAAAGAGGCCCTGCTTCAGCCTTCCACTGCACCCCCTGCGCCCCCCCCCCCCCCCTTCTCGGAGCCTTTTTCGCACCCAGGCGCCCTCCCGCCCTCCTCGGCCTGGCGCTTACACCAAGAGGTGCCATAGGTGTCTTGCCGGGGACCACCTAATCCGCGCCTGTCGTGACCCAGTGCGCTGCAAGGTGTGCTTCCGCACAGGTCACAGAGCAGGCTCCTACCGCTGCAGTCAGCGCCGGCCTCACCCCGCTATGCAGAGAGGACGTGATTTCCGCCCGGAGGTCCTCAAGGTCTTCATCCCTCTGACCGAGGGATTCCGCATCCGCCAGAATCAGCGGCGTCGCGCCGTCCTGGCGGATATGGTCAGAAGATCGACCCTGGGGGTCTTCCCCGGGGGCACCATTGCCGCTGATTTGGCGGCGCGGTTCGGCGGCCTTCCCACGAATTTCGAAGCGGCGCGTTATCACGAGCGCGACTACGTCGTCCTCCTTCCATAGTGGGTCCGCCCCGACGACATCATCGGCCACGGACTGCTCCACCTTCGCCACTGCCGCCTGCAATGCTACCTGTGGGAGCCCTACTACGGCGCCACCCCCTTAAGGCTCACCTACAAGGCGTGGATCAAAATCTGCGACCTCCCCTTCGAGTGCTGGACGGAGGACCGGGTCAGCGCCATAGTGGGGTGCTTTGGCCGGTTCATCAAGGCGGAGGAAAACAGCATCAACCTGGTTGATCTTACGGGGTACCGATGCCTCGTGGCGGTTGACGACCTGCCGGACATACCGGAGGTGCTCTCCATCTCGATGGGGGACCGCGTCGTCTCCTCATCGGTGAGGATTGAGCGAACCCTGCCCTTTGGCGGAGATGACCGCGGCACGCCGCACGCAGGAGGAGGGCCCAGCGAGGGCGGTGATCAGACCGATCCCCTCGGGACTCGACTTGCCAGGAGGGTCGCCGTCGTGGATCTCGGTGGGGGCAGCTCCGGCTCCAGAGACGCCACGCGCGACGGCCCGAGCAACTCCGACGAGTCCTCTGCGATCCAAGGCGGGAGGCGCCACCTCACCCAACCCCCTGAGCGCCGCCAGTCCCTGGGTGTTTCGGCGGCCTCCCGGGTCGCGCCAGGCATCGAACCAGCGGTCGCTGACCCGGCTCCCTCCCTGCTTTGCCCTACGGTCCTGCATCCCGCCGCCTCTGGTTCTCGGGCCGCGTCCCCAACGGTACAGGGAGCCGATCCTGCGGCCAGCCTCCAGATCGCTCTTGGACCCCGCCCCTTGCCTTTTTCAGGTTTCTTTTCGAATTCGCTCTGCGCCCTCGGCTTCTGGGAGATTTCTAGCACGGGGAGGCAGGTATCTGGTGAGGTCATCGCCCCTTTCGCTGTGCTGCAACTGGCGGTGCGCCTCTCCCCCCTTCTCCCTCGAGCCCCGAGCTTGCCGCTTCGGAGCCTACCTCGCCTCCCACCCCCACCGGCTGTACCCCCCTCTAACTTTGGATCTGAGTCGGGCCCACCATGCAACCCTGTGGGCCCGCTTGTCCCCGCGGATCAACCGTGGGTTCCCACCGCCCCTGCGGCCCACCCGCGGGCCTGCTCAGTGCCCGCGACCCACCAGCGGGCCCTACCTGGCCCCGTGGCCCACCCGCGGGCCCACCCTGTTCCTGCGGGACAGCCGTGGGCCCCGGCTGATGCCGTGGCCAACCCCTGGGCCCCCGCCGACCCCGCGGCCCACCCGCGGGTCCGCCCTGCTCCTGGGGCCCATCCGCGGGCCCCTCCTGTCCCTGCGGGTCACCCGCGGGTGAGCCCCGTCCCCGCGGCCCACCCGCGGGTCTGCCCCGTACCCGCGGCCCTCCCGCGGGACCTCTCTGAACCTGCGGCCCACCCGCGGGTCCGCCCATTTCCTGCGGCAAAGCCGCGGGCCCCACTTGATCCCGCGGCCCACCCGCGGGTCCGCCCCGGTCCTGCGGTCCACCCGCGGGCCCTCCCGGTCCCTGTGGCCAACCTTTGGGACCACCCTGACCCCGCGGCCCACCCGCGGGTCCGCCCAGCTCTCGCGGACCTCCCGCGGGCCCGCCCCGATCTGGTGGCCCACCCGGGGGCCCGACCAAATCCCGCGGCCCGCCCGCGGGGCCGCCCCGCCCGGGCGGCCCGCCCCGAACCGAGTGCCCGGCCTGATGCCGCGGTCCGCCCGAGGGCCCGCCCCGCCCGGGCTTGCCGCCCCGAACCGGTGGCCCGCCCCGATCCCGCGGCCCACCTGTGGGACCGTTTGGACCCGGTGGCCCACCGACGGGCCACCCCGGTCACCTCGGCCCTCTCGCCTGGAAGCATCTCGCGGCCTCCCAGCCTGCTGGCGGCAAGCGCCACCGTGGGCACCTGCTTGGGCGTCTGCCTTCCCCGCCCGACTGCCGGGCCCACCATGACCGCCGGATCGCGCGCCCGGTTGGCCCCCCCGGCCAACCCTGGCGCCCTCTCTCCCTGGCCGGAGCTGCCTTTTGCCGGCGGTGAGGGCTCGCCGGATTTCGGTCGCTCCCACCTCCCGCTGCAGGTCGTCGCTGGCCCGAGGCTGCATGTATTAGGCTTCAGCTGTCTCCCCGACGACCCGCCGTCGGGTGGAATCGCTTCTGCCACGGCCCCCTCCCTGCCCACCGCGCTAGCTACCAGACGGAGCCCCCGACTTGCGAAGAGAGCTGGCACGTTGGCCCTGGACCGCGCCATAGTACGCAAGACCCTGCTCCTGGGCGACGGCGCTCCCGCCTCCCCACCTCGCGTTTCCAAAGACGCGGCGGATGTCGAGTTGCTGATCCTCAAAACTGCCTTGCTCGGCATCAATCTCAGCGATGGGGATGCCTCCTCGCTCTTGGGATTTGCCGGTCTAGCGCTGTGATCGGCCGGCTGCTCTGGCCCTGCGTCCTGGTGTTTTGCTATCCTTATGTTTCAATTATGCTCATGGAATGTAAGAGGGTTGAACGATGTATCCAAGCGTGCTGTTGTGAAATCGGTTGTTTCTGATCTAAGCGTTTCCGTACTCTGCTTTCAAGAAACCAAAGTGTGTTCCTTCTCGCGCGCCTTCCTCCGCTCCCTTGCGGGGCCCCGCTTTGACAAATGCCACTTCATCCCTTCTGCGGGAGCCTCCGGCGGCCTAGCAACCTGCTGGAGCTCCAAGCACTTCACCTGCTCCGAGGTCTTAGTGCGGGACCACTCTCTTACTCTCCGCCTGCTGAGTGCCTCTTGCGGCTCCTCCTTCTATCTTACCAATGTGTATGGCCCCCCGTCCTGGGTGGGCAAGGACGAGTTTTGTCGGGAGCTGGTTGCACTCAAACCTTCCTGCACTGGTCCTTGGGCAATCTGCGGGGACTTCAATCTTACCCGCACCCCGGACGAGAGGCTGGGGCGTACCTGGTGCAACCGCCTCATGACAATGTTCACCTCCACGATCAACGAGCTGGAGCTGGTTGACCTACCGCTGCTCAATCAACGCTTCACCTGGTCCAACATGCAGAGCCCGCCTTCTCTCGCCAAACTGGATCGCTTCCTGATTTCCACCGATTGGGATCTTGCCTTCCCCCTTTCTTCAGTATCGGCGCTCCCCAGGATCATCTCAGACCACTTCCCCCTGTTACTGAAAACTCAGCCGAACCGTACCCCTCGCCCCTTCAGATTTGAGAAGATCTGGCTTACCAGGACCGATTTCATCGCGCTGGTTCCGATCTGGTGGCAGGAGATCGAAGCCAAGCGAGGTAGGCAGGGGGGTATCCTCACCTTCACTGCGAAGCTTAGGCACTGCCGCAAGCGCATCAAGGAGTGGCGGTCCTCCAACTTCTACAGCATCCGTAAAACCAAGCAGGCGACAGCGGAGGAGATTCAACGGCTCGATTCCTTAGAGGAACTCCAATGCCTGTCACCCGGCGGGCGTGCGCGGAGGACGGAGCTGCGTAGCCAGCTAGGAGCTATTATCGAGGATGAGGAGATTCTCTGGAGATCCCGATCCAAGCAGCACTCGCTGAAAGAAGGGGACGGAAACACAAAGTTCTTCCATGCAATGGCCAACGGTAGACACCGAGCCAATAGGATCGGGACGGTCGTGGATGAGGGCATCACGCTGGATAGGGAAAACGACAAAAGCGATTATTTCTACCATAAATTTAAGAACCGCTTTGCGCCAGATCACCTTCCTACCCGCGAGTGCGGTGATTGGAGCGACCTCTTCTCTGACAGCACCGCGCTGAGCTCGGCAAACCTCACCTCCCCTTTCACCGTCGATGAAATTAAAAGAGCAACGTTCCAGATGTCAGGTGACAAGGCGCCAGGGCCGGACGGGTTCAGTATGGCCTTCTATCAGAAGTTCTGGGATGTCATCAAGGACGACTTAATCAAGATTTTCGACGATCTGTTTGAAGGATCCCTGAATACGGGACCCATCGACTACACGCATATCTGTCTGATCCCCAAAACCGAAGGGGCCTGCTCGGCAAATGACTACCGACCAATCAGCCTGCTCAACTGCGTCCAGAAGATTATCTCTAAGGTGCTCACTAACAGACTTCTTACCCAGCTGGACAAGATCATCTCCCCGGCCCAGTGTGCTTTCATCAAAGGCAGATTCATCCTAGACTCGTTCGTCACTGCAAGCGAGCTCGTCAGTTGGGGAGCCAGCAAGCAGATCGACTGTGTGGGTGTCAAGGCGAACTTCGAGAAGGCTTTTGACAATGTTAGTTGGAGCTTCCTCAGGCACATCCTCCTTTGTCTCGGTGCTAACCAGAAATGGTGTGGGTGGATCGACCAGTGCACTACCAACGGGAAAGTAGCCATCCTAGTTAACGGCAGCGCCACGAATTGGTTCAAGATGAAGAGGGGGCTACGTCAGGGCGACCCGCTCTCACCCTTCCTTTTCCTTCTAGTGGCCGAAGGATTGGCGCGTATGACAAACAGAGCCGTCCAAAACAACCTGCTCTGCGGAGTTGGACCATCAAGGGACTCTAAAACCACCATCATCCAATACGCGGACGACACAATCTTCTTCTGTCAAGCCAAACCCAGACAGATCCGCAACCTCCGCTTTTTGTGGGTGGTCTTTGAATGGGCTTCCGGACTCAAAATCAACGCTTCTAAATCGGAGCTGCTCTATTTGGGCAACAGGCCTCTAAAAGGCGAGCGATTGGCAGCGATCCTAAATTGTCAGTTGGGCTCGCTCCCGATAAGGTACCTCGGCCTTCCGCTGGGCAGGGGCACTCCCCGAAGGAAGACTGGGTGCGTTTAATCTCCAAGATCGAGCATAGAATTAACGGGTGGCAAGCAAAGCTACTCTCTTACGGGGGTAGGCTAACCCTGGTCAACTCGGTGCTTTCAAACCTACCCCTCTACTACTTCTCGGTGTTCAGTGCCCCTGCCTGGGTTATCAAAAGAATCGACTCGCTCCGCCGTGCTTTCTTCTGGAAGGGGAGCATTTCGGTGTCAGGGGGGAACTGCCTGGTGAACTGGAAGACGGCTTGCAGAAAGAAAAGAGATGGGGGCTTAGGCATCCTGAACCTCGAAAGCTTCAACACTGCCCTTCTGGTTAAGTGGTGGTGGAGATTCTTCTCCCTGGACCCGCCTCTTTGGGAACCCCTAGTCGCGAGGCTCTACTACCACCGTAGGAAACCGCTGCGCGAGGGCTCCTCCTTTTCACCTCACTCCCACTGGTGGAGAAGTGTCCTACGTACGAGGGAGCTCTTCAAGTGCGGCACAACACTTGCGGTAGGGAACGGAGCGCGGACTAACTTCTGGTCAGATATCTGGTCTGGGAACTCTCCTCTATCTACACAGTTCCCGCATATCTTCGAGTGGGTTACCAGCAAAAGCCTACGGGTGAGCGACTGCTTCGACCACGACGGCTGGAACTGGGCTAGAATCCTCGATGGCCTTCAGGGGGGACCCAATGCCCAAGTGGACGAAATCCAGGCCCTGAAGGCTTGCGTGCATCTACTGCACCCCACCGACACCATCGACCTTTTCCATTGGCGCTGGACCACCTCTGGATGCTTCACAGTCAAGTCAATGTACCGTTTCCTGCAGGACAGTGGGGAAATCGACGGCCGCTTCAACAAGCTCTAGAGCATCAAGCTACCACTGAAGGTCAAAATCTTCGTCTGGCTCGTACTCCGAAGGAGGGTATTGACCAGAGAGATGCTCCACAAATGGAACTGGGCCGGACCGACCTGCTGCGCCATTTGCCTGGGCCCCGACGAAACCGTCGACCACCTTTTCCTTTCCTGCACCTGCGCTACCGCACTTCTGGAGACCCTACTACCTAACAAAGCGGATATCCGTTCCTGCTCGTCCGCGGCCCTGCTCTGGGAGGTCAGCTCACACAGGAAGGGAACTTGGGGCGCAAGAACTCTCACCACCATCGCGAGCACCTGGTGGTCGGTGTGGCTCGAAAGGAACAGAAGGGTTTTTGATAATAAAAGCCGCAATCTTGGTGCTGTCCTCACCGAAGTCAGGATCAACCGTTCGCAGTGGCTTAGGTTCTGTACTTAGGCGCTAGGCACGGGGCACAACCCTGGCCTATCTTGTACTGTTTTACCTCCCCTTTTGTTTCTTTTTGTTTTCGCTGGCTTTTTGGAGCCTCTTTCCCCCGGGGTTCGAGGCCTGTTGGGCCTCAGTCCTGTAGCTGAGTTCATTCCCACTTTGAATGAAACGGCAGCATGCTGCCTTTTCTCAAAAAAAAAAAAAAAAAAAAAAAAAAAAAAAAAAAAAAAAAGAGGGAATTGTTGGCTATTTATTTACGAGTTAAAAATAGTTTCAACTTTCAGCCCCGTAACAATAGGTCAAGAAGACTAATAAATTGAGTAAAGCTACGGTGCACAATAGACCTAACGGCAAGAGACCCAACAATAAACCTAACGTCCAAATAAATTAAATTCAGTCGAGATCCGTGAACATCGTGTTTGTATGCTTTGCGTATTTTTAACCGCTTGAGCTCGCTGTCCCTACCATTCCTTCTATCAGAATGTAAAACTACTACTAGAAAATAATATTCTTCAAGAGTAGTATTACATGATTGGTGTGTCTTTCCTCAACCCTCGGCCCCAATCGTATATCATCTGAATCCAGCTCTGACCTTATCCCATAAGCACGGATTGAATTTTTAGTTTTGAAAATATGTACGTACTCAGCACAAAATCCATGCAACTCTCTCAAACGTAGCCAAATTTGTCAAGAAAAAGTGCACGAAAATTACAGTTGAATTTTACGATTAACACTGCCCCAATCATAATTTGTGACTGGCTCAGTGACTACGTACTAGTTGCGTTTAATATATGAAGTTTTTACTAACACATATTAATTATGTCTAATATGTGGCTGTGGTCATATCGAGCCTAGGTTGTCTCCGAACGAATTTTCAAAAATTTGAATTCGAATTTTACGAATTTTAAAAATTTATATTCAAATCCGAATCCGAAAAATTCAAACCCGAAATATTATTTTTTTCCTCTTTACAATATTTTAAAATATATTATATTAAATTTAAATTTTTAAAATATAAATTTAAATATAATATCAAATATTTATATACACATATATTATATAACGTAAAATTAATTCGGATTCGGATCGGGTTCGGATTCGGTTCGAATCGGGTACAATTAAAATTCATATCTAAATTCAAATCTGTTGAATTTTTATTTTTTATATTCATATTCAAATTTATATTTATTTAATATCGAATAAATTTAATTCAGATTCGAATAAAATTTTGGATATCTGTATTATGACAGCCCTAATCGAGCCATAGACCAGTAGGTGTGGTCTAGGTATCTGCATAAGCAGTCTGCTCGGACCATTCCAAAAAGGGTAATGATATATGTACACTCCGAAAGGGGTGTACATTCTACACTCCACTCATTCAATGGATGGGTGCCTTTAGGGATCTGGACCGTTAATTTTTTTCTTTTTTTTTTTTAATATATTTTAATATATTTTTTATTTATTCTTTTAAATATTAATTTTAAATTTAAAATATTAAATAATTTTCTCAAAGATTCATCAACGATTTATTTATTTAATTCAAAATCTAGATATATTTTATAAAATTAGTTGAGTGTGGGTGCAAATGCATATCACAATTATTTTAATCGTTGTTTCAACTTTCAAATCAATATAAATTTGTGTGCCATATTTATCTAAATATGTAATATTATTCTATTTTTTCTTTTTATATGTATTGAATATTTTTTATATACTTTTTGTATTATGATGAATTTAAAATTTAAGTATGTATTTTAAGTTAAAACTATCAAAATTTAAGTTACATTTAATTTAAAATTTAAAATTTAATTTTGATCGACTTTAATTAAATTTTATTATTATTATTATTTCAAATTTGATATCAAAAATTAAATTAAATTCACAATTTAAGCTCAAATTTTAATTTTAATTTATAAATTTAAATTCAAATTGTATAATTAAATTTTAACTCTAAAATTCACGATTTTTAAATCAATGGTTATGACACTAGCTATTAACTCATGAAGTTAATTTGAGGTTTAGTAGTTAAAAGTTATATTTGAAAGTTAAGTTGTTGTAAATTTGCTCATTAATTATAATTTTTCAGTGTATGGATATTAAACAGATTGCCTTACTCTATTTACTTACAGAATGAATTAATTAATAATATATACTTTATAAAACAAATGTTAAAAAAATAACAATAAGATTAAAATAAAATAAAATAGTAAATGTGGGTTATTTCTGGTCCGACACAATCCAAAATACACCCTTACTTATAAGAGGTTAAACTCTTTCGACTTATTTGGTTTATGATTGGAATAGGAATAAGATATAGATTTGAATTGTATTAGAATAAAAAATGAAATGGTAAATCATCTAAAGATATTTGATTTATTATTAGAATGATTCACATTGTAATTCATGGAGAAGTGATTTAAACTGAAAAACTAAACACTTCTATCAAATAATTAAGGAGTGCCATTCATACTTGAACATAGACTATTTAAAAGCCCTGCAGCTGGCTAATTAACTTAGGGGTCGTTTGGTATTGGTACAGAACCGGGAATAGTGGGTTTATCCCCCTTATTCTCCCAAACGCTCCAGGAATCATCTGGTATTGCTTAACCCAGAACACGGAGAATAGCGGGTATAACAAATCCCATCTTATTATTTTACTATTAAAATTTTTACCATACTACTATTTTCCCTTACTTTTACTCCTTTTTATTAATAAAAATATTCCTCTCTCTCTCTCCTCTCCCCCCTCTTTTTCCACTTCCCGAGAAGCCATCAATGCCTGCATATCTCTCTCTCTCTCTCTCTCTCTCTCTCTCTCTCTCTCTCTCTTGTCATCTCCATCTTCTCCTTCCCTTCGTCTCATCTCCATTAGCAAGCCCCCTCTCTCTCCGCTCTCTCTCTCTTCTCTCCCTCCCCGATCCCGGCCCCCCGAGCCCCCCGACCCGGCCCCCCGAGCCCCCGAGCCGCCGCCCTCTTCTTCCTCCGCCCCCCGAGCCCCCCGAGATCGCCGCCTTCTTCTTCCTCCGCCCCCCGAGCCCCCCGAGCTCGTCACCTTCGTCTCCCTCCGCCCCCCGAGCCCCCCCAGGCCGGCCGCCCTCCCGAGCCCGGGCCCCCGAGCCGCCGCCTTCTTCTTCCTCCGCCCCCCGAGCCCCCCGAGCTCGCCGCCTTCTTCTTCCTCCGCCCCCCGAGCCCCCCGAGCTCGTAGCATTCTTCTCCCTCCGCCCCCCGAGCCCCCCGAGGCCGGCCGCCCCCCGCGCCCGGGCCCCCGAGCACGCCGCCCCCCGAGCCCCCCGAGGTCGGCCGCCCCCTGCGCCCGGGCCCCCGAGCCGCCGCCTTCTTCTTCCTCCGCCCCCCGAGCCCCCCGAGGTCGCCGCCTTCTTCTTCCTCCGCCCCCCGAGCCCCCCGAGCTCGTCACCTTCTTCTTCCTCCGCCCCCCGAGCCCCCCGAGCTCGCCGCCTTCTTCTTCCTTCGCCCCCCGAGCCCCCCGAGGTCGCCGCCTTCTACTTCCTCCGCCCCCCGAGTCCCCCGAGCCCCCCGAGCTCGTCGCCTTCTTCTCCCTCCGCCCCCCGAGCCCCCCCGAGGCCGGCCGCCCCCCCGCGCCCGGGCCCCCGAGCCCGCCGCCCCCCGAGCCCCCCGAGGCCGGCCGCCCCCCCGCGCCCGGGCCCCCGAGCCGCCGCCTTCTTCTTCCTCCGCCCCCGAGTCTCCCGCGGTCGCCGCCTTCTTCTTCCTCCGCCCCCCCGAGCCCCCCGAGCTCGTCGCCTTCTTCTCCCTCCGCCCCCCGAGCCCCCCGAGGCCAGCCGCCGCCCGCGCTCGGGCCCCCGAGCCCGCCGCCCCCCCGAGCCCCCCGAGGCCGGCCGCCCCCCGCGCCCGTGCCCCCGAGCCGCTGCCTTCTTCTTCCTCCGCCCCCCGAGCCCCCCGAGCTCGTCGCCTTCGTCTCCCTCCGCCCCCCGAGCCCCCCGAGGTCGGCCCCCCGCGCCCGGGCCCCCCGAGCCCGCCGCCCCCCGAGCCCCCCGAGGCCGGCCGCCCCCCGCGCCCGGGCACCCGAGCCCGCCGCCTTCTTCTTCCTCCGCCTTCTTCTTGCGCTCCTCTCGCGGTTACAGTGTTTCCAACCTTGTGAATTGCCTGCCTTGCTGACTGTTGGTGCCGATCTGTTGGGTTGATTTCATTATCTGACTTCCGAAAGCAGAATTGACTACTGACGCAAAGTAAGTCCGCTCCATTAATCTCACTCCCCTATGATTGCTATATATATGAGTGATATTCCATATGTTTGGTGTAAGTGAGCGTTCTTCGTATATATAATTGCAAATTAAATGTATAATTGCAAGTTGCCGCGAAAAATGACCCAAAAAGGATAAAATCACCCAACCTTTTGCAATGATGATGGTTTCCATATTCATCAGTTGGATGGCAAGGATTTATAATTCATTGCAACCCCATGTGTAGTTGGAAACCAATTGAGCAAATTTTTTTAAAAAAATACACTATTCCTTGACAACAACCAAGGTTGAAGATCATCCTGTTTGGGCCAACAATTTTAATTCCATATCAATATTTAATTTACTTTAGTCCAATGTTGGGAAGCAATGGCAAGTGTTGCATGATCTTTACCAATAACAATTTATTTTAATCAGATGCGTCCTTGGAAGAGATATTCTAGGTCTACGCATAACATCGAACAAACCCAAAAACTACCCTCAAAATGAGAATATGCGGACAGAAGGTGGAAGTAGTTCGCGCCCACAAACGGGAACGCGAACACCTAACTGGACCGAATTTATGGATAGCACCCTATTATCTTTGCTAACAGAGGAGCACGCACTAGGAAACAATATAAATGGTAGTTTCACAAATCTGGCGTGGAACCGAGTCGTTAAAGAGGTCAATTCTAGACATAATATCAACCTATCGAAGGACCAAATAAAGAACCGTCTTAAAGTTCTGAAGAGAACTTTTGCATTATATTACTACTTATCAAACAAGAGCGGCTGGGGATGGGATCACACGAACAACATTCCTACCGCTGGTGATAATGAAGACTGGCAATCAGTAATCGCGGTAAAATTTATATTATTTGCGTTAAGATTGTAAGTTAGTAGATATTTAAATTAGTGAAGCTATCATAATCCTCGTGTCTTTGTCCAGGAGAATCCGGCCTATGCAAAATGTAGGGATAAACCATTCCCTCATTATAAGGATCTTGAGTTTCTTACTCAAAAAAATACGGCAACAGGCACATTCGGGTTCTCCTCTGCTATGCCACCTCCCGAAACTGTTGATAGTTCATCTTCATCTTCTCCTCATGACGATGATCCAGCTATACCACCCAGCTTTGAGAACATAATGCCGGGTTATACATCACGATCGCCAAGTCCTGCTCCTTTAGGACCAAATTTCGGTGCTAGTGGCAGTGGATCAGGGCATAGCTCTGCGGGGAAAAGGCCTCGATCTCCACGCCGATCAACTACCCAGCGTAGAAATGTTGGGAAGCAAAAGGATCAAGGCACAAGTAACCCCTTCACAGAAATGGTGGAAATTGGGAAGCAAAAGCTTGATCTAGTCCGCCAAATGTACCAAGTTGAAATTAGCAAACGAGGCAATATTGCGACAATCGAGGAGTGTATGGTCCGAGTATACTCTTTTCGTGGAATTACAGATGATCAGGTATTGGCAGCCGCAGAGGCATTAAAAGATGACAAGAATAGGCAAGTATTCATGGCAATGAACGACGATCATGCTATAAAGTGGCTGGATCGCCAACTAGCGAAAGAAAGTCTTTTATTTCGACAGTTCTTCCCTTGAATATAATATTTCAGTAATATCATGTATAAATTAGGTAGCTGGGAATGTAATATTGTAGGAACATTGTGATGCTTAATTACATGTTTAAATTAGGTACCTGGTAATGTAATATTGTAGGAACATTGTGATGCTTAGTTTCATGTTTAAAATAGGTACCCTGGTAATGTAATATTGTAGGAACATTATGATGCTTTATTTTATGTTTAGATTAGGGTATCTGATAATGTAATATTGTACTACTTTATGTGTTTATTTGAGGATGATAACTACTATGGTTTATATTTGAGACTTGTTATGTTGTATGTTGCATTATATACTTGACGTATTTGTTTGTAATGTTTGGACAATGTCTATATACTGCGACATATTGCTTGAATACACCGGATCTTTGCAGAAAAAAATGGATGCTTCGTTTAATCGCACCATATTTCGTCCGCGATCGTTGCAAATATACTGACGATATTAGATGACGATGACGATTATTGGGAACAAGTCTGTGCGATGCAATATGATCAAGGTTATCAGACTGATGTTATTCCAATCCCGAGATAACCATGTCGAACCAGACAATTTACTGGGCATCAATTTATTGGTGATATATTAAATGGTCATCCAGACCGTGGGTACCAGCATTTCAGAATGACGACTACCACATTCATTGCTTTACGAGATGAGCTTGTTGGTAAGGGACTTATACATGGCTCAAGAAATATCAGCGTTGATGAACAGCTTGGAATATTTCTTTTTGTATTGGCCACGGCGTTGCAAATAGGGTGCTCGCCGAAACATTCCAACATTCAGGGGAGACAATTAGTAGATATTTTAATAAGGTACTGCGGGGCATCGTTATGTTAAAAGACGAATATATCACTCAACCGACAGCAACACTCAAGTTCATCCGCGGATCTCAGATAGTACAAATTTCCATCCTTTCAAGGTGATGTATTAAATTTAAATCATTTGTATTTTATACGATTAATTATATGAGTATTGCCAACGACGGCTTAAAAAGGAAGATATTGAATGTTCAATGTGACATTTGCAGAATACAATTGGTGCGGTTGACGGGACCCATATTCCGGCGATTGTCAAGTTGAGCGACCAAGCACGTTTTCGGTGTCGGAAAGGGTTTACATCACAAATGTGATGGCTGCGGGTCAACTTTGATCAAGATTTCTTTTTGTTTGCACTGGGTGGGAAGGATCCGCCGCTGATATGCGAGTCCTCAGATGGGCGTGTGAAAGTGGCGGTTTCACAGTACCCGAAGGTAGTAAGAAAATCTGACAATTCACTATATTACAGTATTAATTTAACATATAAAATTACAGTATAACTTCTTATTATTGTGTCGTAACAGAAAAATTTACTTGGTTGATTCTGGGTACGCAAAACACCGACAAATTTCTGGCGCCGTATAGAGGAGAGCGTATCATATCAGCCAATTGATAGTAACGTACGTAGTCGGGTACATCGGAGCCCGCGGGATCTTTTAAATCATCGTCATGCCCAATTACGTAATGTGGTGGAGAAAACATTCGGGGTATTGAAAAAGCGATTTAAGATTTTTAAAATTGCAACGCGTTTCCGTTTAGGGTGCAATGTCTTATTGCAATGGCTTGCTGCGTCATTCATAATTTTATTATTAGAAATCACGGTAGTGATCGATACTTCAACGATTCAGTTGACCAACATGCTACCGTTGTGGAAGAGGTGACGAAGGTATTCAAATTCCTGATGCTTCATTGCCCGGGCATCAGACTCGCGGCGGGGCGACGCCATTCGAACGGATATTACAGATCAATTGTGGATAATAGAAGTTAGTCCGGGGCGATAATTATGTAGATTAATAAAATTATTGTAATAAAAGATGTGTGGGTAATATTAGTAGGGAGTAATATGGAATTTGTACATTAAAAATTTACAAATATTTAGCCAAATATACGAATTTTGCGAAAATTTTAAAAAAA